>JANHZU010008937.1:0-10515 GCA_032468055.1 Acrochordus granulatus | reverse complement strand
TTTTTGATTAAAATTTTTGCTCGTCCTGCGAGTTTCTCACCCTGTGAGTTACTCGTCTTGTGAGGCACCACTGTATCATCATTGTCATTAATTTTTTTATCCAGTTATTTGGGCTGGTCTGAGAGAAAGCGACTGGCCCAAAGTCACCCGGCTGGCTTTCATGTCTAAGGGTAGTCTAGTCTTTAGGTTTCTAACCGTAACCCATGACACCAAACTGTTTTTCATTTTTACTGCCTTAAGGACTAGAAGCTTAATTTTCACAAGTCCGAATGGCTTAATAGCTGTCGTAGGCAGTAAGCCTGTGTATTTCTGTGAAAGGTGTCTACTTCTCAGTTTTGAATTGGAGGCCTAATGGTGCAGAGGGCATGGGAAGAAAGGGAGGAACAGCACTTTCTTTGCCTTGCAGGTCTCCTTCGGCAAGACGGCACCATTCATAATAAGGCAAGCTGCTGGAGGCTTTCTGAGGTGGCCCTGGCCTATGCCAAGGCAGGTGAGGGTCTCCTTTGCTTGGTTGCATTGCACTTTTAGGGCAGCTACTGGGAGTAAGCTGGGGTGGACAGAACTGCACTGATGGCTGCTTTGCTGAGATGGGGCTGGACCTCCACCAACCACAAGGCCCCCACCCACAGGAAGACCCTTGGCCTTTCTTCTCCCTTGCTTGTGCGGTTGAGAGGGTGGAAACCCCAGTCAAAGAAGCTGGTGCCAATGCCAGATCATACCCCCTGTGGCTCTTCCTCAGGCTGCCACATCGTGGCCCCCTCGGATATGATGGACGGGCGCATCCATGCAATCAAGGAGGCTTTGGTTGCAAATGACCTGGGCAATAAGGTAGGTGTGAGTGACTGGCAAGCTCCAAACAAGCATTTTCAAGATTTTGCAAATCCAAGCACCCAGA
Organism: Acrochordus granulatus; assembly: GCA_032468055.1. Classification (NCBI taxonomy): domain Eukaryota; kingdom Metazoa; phylum Chordata; class Lepidosauria; order Squamata; family Acrochordidae; genus Acrochordus; species Acrochordus granulatus. The sequence goes on along the minus strand of JANHZU010008937.1, from coordinate 9,620 downwards.
TGAGCTGCTCAAACTATGGATCCAGAACCTGAGATCCAGGAGTACAGCTGCTTTCTGAGGCTTCAGGAGTTCAACTTTCTGGGTTCTGAATACTGTTGGGGGATGGTGCTGAAGGGCTGTTTTTGGGGGACATTAAGGGGGCCAGCAGGAGGAAATCTGGCCTGAGGTGGACATGGTGCATGACTGCCATCCTCTTATGCCTGTAGGTTTCAGTCCTGAGCTACAGTGCCAAATTTGCTTCCTGCTTCTATGGCCCTTTCAGGTGAGGGTGACTGGGGCTGTTTTTGCCTTCCTGCTGGGCCAGAGGGAGGGATCTCCATGTCCAAAAGTGCAGCTCAGCAGCCATCAAGGCCTTGGTGGGGCCCCTTGGCAACTGGGGAGCAAAAGAAAGTCACCTCTGTTTCTGCCGGTTTGAGTAGAGATGCAGCCTTGTCCAAGCCTGCCTTTGGGGACCGACGGTGTTATCAGCTTCCTCCGGGATCTCGAGGGTTGGCTCTGCGGGCAGTGGTGAGTAGCCTTGGGAGCAAACGGGCCCTGAGGGGACTCCTTGCCCCCCCTACTGGATGTTCTCCATGCCCTTTTGGGACATGTTTGTGGGGACGGCGGGGAGGACACCGGTTCAGCTGGGAACTTGGGTGAAGAAATGCAGACATGCCCTGAGGGACTGGTGCTGGAGGTGGTGGCCCAGTTAGACAGGGCACCCAAGAGCAGTGATCTTCTCTAACCTCACGCAGTGCCTGGTAATGCTCTGCCATTCTTTCTCCAAATGTCAGCTATGCGTAGCCTCTTGTGGGAGGAAGAGAAATTTTTAACACTTTGCATTGTCTTGTTTTATGCTACACTTTTTAGTTTAACTCCCACTGCAAATTTTACTTTTAAAACCATTTATCTCAGATGCTCTACTTTGAAAAGGCAAAACAGAGATTCCAGGATGAGATGCAATCTACCGCTGACTTGATGGTTGCAGCAGAGATGATAGCTGGTTTTGGCTAGTGCTTATGGACTCCGTAGCTCATGAGGGAAGGGAGGTTAGGCTGGTGACCCTGTTGACAAGCTTCCATGGGAACGTTATGGAAGGCAGACTTTTGTGAAGGGATTGGGTGAAGTCAGTTCCCAGAACAGGCTCCTGCCCTATTTAATTTTAAAGCGCTGTTGAAATTTTGCTGTTGGGGAACAGACAACATCCCTTCCTGCAAGAAAAAGGGAATGCTACTGGACAGGCCCTGTGCTGTGTATTGCCAATCTCCCAAATAGCCAAGAGGAGACAGCAGAAAAGAAGGCAGGGTGCTTGCAAGTTTCAACCCATAACATAAGCTTTGTCTGTCTGTCTGTATGTGTGTGTGCACGTGTATGCCTGTGCATACAGTCTGGCAGAGCCAGCTCAGGACTCTGGAAGTTCAGGAATGTTACTATTCCCCCGCCATAGATCTCATGGCTGCCCAATAAGCAAGGCCTTGGGTTCAGCTCCTGCCTTTCCATTTAAGAGGCTCTGCTACAGTAATAGCCTCTAATAACCTCCCTCTAATAACCTGTGTATTTTCTTTCACACCCAGGACCGGGATGTGCAGGAGGGGGCAGACATGCTGATGGTAAAACCTGGGATGCCCTACCTTGACATTGTGCATGAAGTGAAAGACAAAGTAAGCCACTGAGAGTGGGCAGTAGTTGTGGGTGCAGAGGCCCCTTCCTCCTTCTGAGAAACATGATGTGTGTTTCCCCAGCATCCCAACCACCCCCTGGCTGTCTATCACGTCTCAGGAGAGTTTGCCATGTTATGGCATGGAGCACAGGCTGGGGCCTTTGACCTGAAGGTGGCAGTGATGGAAGCCATGGCGGGATTCAGACGAGCAGGTGAGCGAAGAAGGAGGAGAGAACAGGGCTGACCTGCCAATGCCTCTGGTGGTGTCCTTGGAATGATGGAAGTGTTTTGTGCCAATTCATTTTGAAAACACCTCTCTTACAGGAGCAGATATCATCATCACTTACTATGTCCCTCAGCTCCTGCAGTGGCTTAAAGAAGAGCAGGCATGAAGGTGGCAGGTCCCTTTCCTCGCTGCCAAAAGGGAAACATGGAAAGGACTGGGAGAGTAGGAGTTCTTTTTCAGCTTTTGGAAGATCTTGCTTCAAATTTTGCCCAGCTCTATCTCCTAGACTAAAGAAATTTGGCCTCTTCAAATGATACTGTAACAGAATTTCCAGTCCCATGCTGATACACTTTCTTTAAAAACAAACAAACTTTTAAAATATTGCCCACAATATATTCTTACTTGCTCTGCCAGACTTTGTGCTGGTTAATTGCAGAATGTCCAGAGACACATATAGACTGAAAAGTAAAGCTGTCCCTTCAGAAAAGAATTAGCCTGAGAACTGCCCTATAATTGCAGAGCATCTTGTGAGCTATAAAGAAGCCCATCCTCTATTAGAAGGAGGAAAAGAGGGAAAACTGTTTTTTTAAACTTGTAAGCTTTTAAGCAGCTTGGTATCCTCCCCGGGGAGGCTTTTTTCCCAGGATGAAAGTGCCTGGGATGTCAAAAATTTACCTGGAGTTTCAGTTTGAGGTTTTGTGCATCTCAGTTTGCCTTTCTACTCCACTTGAGCACAACTTTTTTAAATAAATCATAATTCACTTTTGTTACTGGACAGGAATAGAAAAGCAGTTGCTTATCCCATATGGCCTAAAGAGGAAGGAAAAGAGGTACTGCCTAATCCTGTCCTCACCAAGTTTGTTGTTGACATTCAGGACAATTTCATTCACCTGGGCTTTGATAGACGAAACAGAAGACTTTGGGGGCTTCATTTATCACAGTGGCCTATAAACTATGACATTTGACTTTGGCTTAGCATCAGATGTAAACCAGACCATTGCGGCTGATTCAGCAAAACATGGATAATTCTAGCTTAGCTCAATGTGTGAATCCCTGCTCTTCCCTTCTGTTCATACAAACTGCTGCTTTTGCTGTTACTAGACCACCTTCTCTCTTCTGAGTGGGGCACCTTTCCCCTAGTCACGTGCGCACTGGAAGCCCAACATTTTCCGCCTTCTGGAATGCAAACCTGATGCTGCTATGCCTTTTTGTCCTCTCAGTAGGTGGGTTCTTCTGTTTGCTTTCTCCAATCTATTTTTTGCTGTTGTTATAACTGTCCTCTCTGGAATTCTGTGTGAGAGGTAGTGACAAGTAAATATCTAGTATTTACTGAGAAATAATTACTATATACGTAGATAGTGCTGCTGGAGTTAGACAGAGAAATCAATCTGTAGCACCCAGTATGAGAAGCTATTCTGGCTGTGTGCTAGTACAACATACGGAAGTGGGAATGCTGGGTTGATGGAAGGGCCTGAAAAGAGATGAGAGTGGCTCTTTCAGGGGAGAAGGAAGTAGTTGCTACATGATAGGCCCCTGCCAATTCCGCAGCCCCAAATCCTGGTGGAGGGCCAAGCCCAAGATAGACCTTGCACCCTATTTTGTGGCTGCTCTCTAACCCAAATGCAGCTCTTCCGGAAGGTACCCAAGTTTCTTTGGGTAGTCTCTCTATCCAACAAACCTACCTGCCACATTGGAACATCATCCCCATAAAAGCAATTTGTTGAGATGCCACCTGACTCCCAGAGACCCCTAAGCTTGGAGTTTGATTTCAGTCAGCCAGAATTGGTGAGGAAGAAGCATGTTGACTTGAACTGCACCCACCCCCAACTCAGCAGTTTCGTCTGAATAGCCCTTGCTTGGAGGCACCAGCAGGTGCATACAAAGCAGAGAGGTAGAGAGCCCAAAGCTGCTGTTATTCAAGTGAAAGCCCATTTCTTCTGGTGCTGCTGCTTGCTTGGTAGATTGCACAGTACATCCTGGTGCATGGAAACATATCAGCAATGCATAGATGGCACGTATCTTATGTGTGATCTTGTGGAAGAAGGTGGAAGAGGAAATCAGATTGGGTTTGCAGCCCTGTGCTGCTCCTGCTGAAGCCCTGCCTTCCCTTCCATCTTTGCCCAACCGGTTCGGCTGCCTACTGAGTGCAGAAAATGATTATCTTGAAGCCAAAGGAGGGCAGGGGGTGAGATTTAAGGGAGCAATCTGTTTTAAGTGGTTCTTAAAACCCATTGTGAAGAGGTTGGAACTACCCCTTTCTTTAGAGCATTAAGTCCCCTTGCACTTAATGGGGTTTATTTCTGTAGGATTGCCTTGTTAGAAAGTAGCTCCATTCCAAAAGCCTTGCACAACTGCTTCCTAGTCCTGAGTTTGCTAGCTCAGGAAAAGGCTGCAAAGTTGATAATTCTGGTTGTTTTTCTCCTTCATTGCTTTGTACTTTTAAAATACTGCTCTGCCAAGAATTATTACTGTAATTTCTTTGCAATTTATGTTAAAGGAGACAATAACCACTAGCCTGGGTTTCTCCCTTGGGCCTTAGCCATTGAGTTGTGCCACATGAGACTAGTTTGGTAAAATCTTACTCTCCTTGAGAGTTCTGAATGTGGTTTGTCCAGATTAAGGATGCCTTTGGCTGAGTTCTTGGGCCACTCTTGGATTCCTTCTATTTGTGTAGAATTTCTATCTAGAAGAGGGTAGGGGCTTCCTGAGCACTTGTAGAGAAGCTGGCTTCAGTGACCTGTCAAAAGCTGCAACTCACAATTTGTAAAATGGTTCTTAAGAACTTTGATAAGCATGATACAGTCAGTTCCTGAGAAAGCAGGCTTTCTGTTCTGACTTACAGTGACAGCCAGTGCTTTAGGCAAATGTAATACTGAGATTTCTGCTTTTGATATGGGATGTCAAGGATATGCTGCTTTGGCTCCAGGCCCCCTGGTCCCTGCTGAGGTGGTCAACTGGTGATTTTGCCAAGCTCAGAAATCCCAGAGCAGGTGTTTCCACAATTATGGTCTGGGCCAGGCCTCAGCTCCAAGCAGAGGTGGCTTGGGGTTGTCTTGGAGACCTTCCAGTTTGCCAGAGTTCATCTCAGCGGTGTTCTCCAGCCAATTGCTGAAAAGCTCTGCTGGGATTATAGCAGCTCAAAAGAACTTGGAACTGCTCCCAGATTCCAGTGAGACACTCCAACTACTGGGTATCTCCACGGCAATAGTTTTCAACTCTTGACTGGAGAGTCAAAACGATTCTGAGACGGTGCAACTTTCGGCAATATTTCCAATTTGTCTTGACTTCAGAAGAAGTAGGGACCATTATGTGAATTACTACTTGGCTGCAAGGAGAGCTGGACTGCACAGCTTCCTGTTTAAAATGGCTGGGGAGTGACATGGAGGTGCCAGAAAACCACCTGCTACCTTCACTTGCAGGTAGTAGGCTCAGATAGAGAAAAGCTAAAAGAAAATGGCTGAATTTTGGCAGTGGTTTTCAGGGGAGGAAACTGCATCAAACTTAACATCAAAGTAAGTTCAATAAAACCTATACCCCTGCTTACATGAGTCCGCAACATCCCTGGCCCAGGTTCTTGTCTTGAGTGGGGTCGGGGCAAGGTCAGAGAAATGGGCCTGCAAATTTAAGCTATATGAAATTATAATTACAGGCTGATAGAAAATTTCTTTGGGAAACCAAGAAGGTTCTAATAGGCATATGCGTACTTCCACTCGATGTCTGCCAGCAGGACAAGAAAATTCAAAAGACAATGAAGTGGAAGAACTTTATTGCTTTGGAGTATTCCAGAGCAGATTCACCTATTCCAGGTGAGTTTACAGACTAAATATGCAGTTGTGATTGATTTGTGAAAGATTCCTGGCTGTTCTTTTATGTGGAATCAACCCTTTCCCAGGTCTTTTCCAAGCTACCCAGCATTACTCCTTTGCTAGTGATAAGGAAGGGAGGTTTTTGTTTAGCAGTCCTAGAGCGAGAATCACATTCTGGGATGCAGATACACAATTGCACCCTTATGCCAGATCATTAAAACACAGAGCCCTTCCCTCTTCTCAGAGGTGGTCTCACACCAGAGAAATGCTTTGATCGGCTACAGCCAGGACTGGGTAGATGGGAGCAGCAAAGGTTTCTTGGTGCATATGGAGAACAGCATAGGACTCAGGGTCATAAAACAAAAGCTCGCCTTTGTCCAGGTCAACCAGGATCCCAATTTCTGCAGGGCACTTGAGTAGCTTCATGTTCAGGTGTTGATCATTGTGTGAGAACTGGAACTCATGATCATAGCGGGAAAAGATCCAGGAGGAGAGATTGTAGCCCAGGCGGGCTTCAGAGCCAGCCCCCTTACGCTGCAGTGAGTTGTAGGAGATGCCCAGTTTGTACGCACAGCTCTTACTTACATTGATTCGCCAGGCATGTATCCCTGTGCAGAAGGATTCCTCAGCCAGGGCATTGGGCCAATGATCAAAGCGAGCAGGGCCATCTGGGTCTGTCCTCCGGGCCATCTTGGGGCTGAAGGCCAATGTTTTCCGGTCGCTGGAGAGGGCCAAGAAGGGGCCAACTGTTTTCTCATCAATGTGAATGTCATCTGTGCCAGTGAGGGGAGCAAACCGGTCAGTGGAAAAATTCCAAGCAGAGTTGGGGAAGTAAAATGATGATTAAAACTCGGGTTGGATAAGATCAAGTCTTCCTGTTGAAGGCAGTCATCAGCCATAGGTTTCATCAAGACACTGGCAACTCCTTCCCCCACAGCTCTTCTCACCCTTGCACAACCAGACGGCTGGGTATGAATGCTCTTGTGTGCCCATCCCAGTGCTGCACCTGGGGCAAGCACCTCCCTTGCTGAGTTGCAAGTCTCTACCCCTTAAATAGCACCCAGTACAGTGGAGGAAGCATCCATTGGCCAGATGTCAATTGAGCCACATGCTGGGATTGCCTCTCACTATAAGAGAGATTCCATTTCACTCTAAAAATTGAAAGCGGGGTGGATCTGGGAATCAGATTCCAACTTCTGTGATGGTTTCCACGGGGTTCCAGGTCAGCCCTAGAAGCAAATGTGAATGAAATGGAACAGACCTACACCAGCCCACTGACCTGAGGCACAGCCGAGAACAGCCAAAGCCCAGAGCTGTCTTGTCAGTAGACTTTGGACGCACTGTGGATGGAAGCTTAACTCCTTTGCTTCATGGGGCTGCAGGATCCCCTCAGCTTGCTCAGTCCTGTGCAACACAAAATCAGACGCAGCAGTGATTCTTGGGTCATGGCTTAGCACCCTTGTAGTGCAGCTTTTCTAACTGGGGGCTGTCTGCACCTCCCATTGTCTTCTCCTGAAAACAGACATCCTTGGGGAAGGATGACGTATTTTCTGTTTCTGAGGCAGGTTCCCTGAGGCTGGGGATGGAGTGGTAGTGGGCTTGAACTGGGAATGCCTGATTTATTCTTGGAGAGGGTGCAGTTATGGGAATTAATGCAAGAGGATGTGTACATTCCGTAAGCACATGACTGCCACGCAGTTTGGGGAAAACAGCCAGCTTGGCACTTGGGATGATGGCTGCTGGGGCAGAGTGCCCTTTGTGGCTCTCGGGTATGAAGTCTGTGACATGTTACAACGGGAGTAGGAGATGTTTTATTAACCCGCAGGAGGTGATGAATTTGATTATTTTTAAAAGGGGACTTCATGGTTGTAGAGAACTGAGATTAACCATTCCCAATTAGGGTTAGAACTTTCTGTGCCAGTTGTTAGGGAAAAGAAGCAGGGGAGGGCCTTTCTTGGCTTCAGATCCATTGGGGAGAGTGCTAAGCATATACCAATGGTGGAGCCAAAGGGTACTAATCAGCTGCTGGAACCTGGGAGCTGTCTCTTCTGGTCCTCACCTCAGGGAGATCTCCTCCTCCACTTGCTAGATACAAAAAAGAGAGAGACAAATTACAAATGAGGGTGTTTGTTCCAGACCAAAATGAAACAAAACATATTTGAACAAATCTAACCCAAACCCTAATCCTAACCCTTCAGTCCCTGTACCACAAGGCTGCAGTCATCAGCGGCAGTAATCATGGTGACTAGGTAAGTCCGGAGGGCATCCAGTTTCTGCAGTGACTCCTTCCAGTGCACCTCCTGGGTCAGGATGCTTTGCTGGGCCCGTTCCTCCTCCGTCTGAACTGCTTCCAGAAGCCGCTGCTCTTCATTATCACATACGTGCCTAATGAAGTTCAGGTGCCGAATGAGACTCTCCCGGGCTTTGCTGGCAGCACTCTGAGCAAGTGGGAGAGACAACATCATGCAGTAACTGACAAAGCTCACCACTCTCTGTGGCACACTCCATCTTAAAAACCTCTGTGGCTGCAGTGCCCTCCATTACACTTTGCAAAAATTTGCAGTCACATGGAAAGGCCTATGTTCCATCTGGTATGAGCCTCTCAAAGGGATTTTATTCACCAAATGCTGCAAGGCCTGCATTCCTGGTTCTTTCTAATCAGAGGAGAGCAACACTGCTGCTAGTCCTCATTTTAGAGGAATAAATTTGCCCCCCTTTATTTTCCTCACTCTGCCCTTGCATCTACAATAACAACTGGCACTACAAAAATGGCCCATGTGTCAGCGAGAACCTCCATCACTCCCCTTTAAGAGGCTGCTCTCAAAGCCATGGAGGGGGTTGGGAAGATTGCAGGAAACCCCTTTCCTCCTCCTCCACAGAGATGCTTCTTTTTGCTGCACTTCTGTGCTTAGAAAGATTGGCTGTAGGGTGAAAATCTGTTGGTATGGAGTTGAAGTAACAGCTTCAAATACAGCCCTTGGAGCACTACTCCTGCGGCAGCTAATGGAGAAGCCAAGACCATGTTATTACCACAACATGCTGTTTCTTTTCTGGAAGGACCTCTGCCAAAAATTTGGTGATGGAAGCACTCTGCAGTTGAACTTTTTCACAGTGGTCCACTATTTGGTTCTGAAACAAAGATGGAGACCATAGGTGCTTTCAGTGTCACCAAGAATGAAAGAATGTCAGGCTGTGCAAAGCAAATTTGACAACAGGCTGTGGGTCGGGGAGACCTCTTCCAGGAAGGAGATTTTGCTTTAAAAGCGGGAAGGCGTTGAGAGCCAATTTCAAGAAATACTTCAGGGAGGCACTGAGGAAGGTTGGCAGGGCAAGACAAGATTGTCTCCGTACATGGCCAGATGCGCTCCGATTGCAATCCCTTTTAAGTTTTCTTCAGAAACGGGTGCCTGACTGCTAAAATCCCTACTAGCCGGAACGCGTTTTTTCCTTTGAATTGCTTATGCTCGGGAGAGGAAGTGGAAGCGCCGAGCATTTGTGAAAGCCGCTCCAGATCTGGCCCCTTCTAAGCAGTCGCGGGGCGCCCTCCCCCGCGTGAAACTCACCCGCCGCTCGGCCGCTTCCTGGGCGAGAGGGCGCACTTGGTGGTCCTGGCAGCCGCCCCCGGTCGTGCACTGGGCACACACCAGCCGCCGCTCGCTGCAGCAGAACCAGCGCAAGCCCAGGCCGTGCTCCGGACAGGCCGGGCGACTCGGCGACTCCTGTGCTGCGGGACGCTGGGTCATGGCGGCGGGGAGCAGGAGCAAGAGCGCAGGGCGCGCCGAGGCACCTGCCGCTCAGGTAGGCGGACCGCGGGGGAAGCCATCCGACCCTGGCACGCCCCCTGGCGTGGCTGCCCCCAGAGCCTCTGCGCGGAGATTACCTGCCTCCTTCACAGACCCGTCCTCGGCGCCCCCGCTGGTTGCGGTTGGTGGAGCAGTGAGCATTTCTG
>JANHZU010008935.1:7672-17926 GCA_032468055.1 Acrochordus granulatus | reverse complement strand
AACCTCTGGCAGAGCTCTCATCTTCTTCAGAGCACACAAGCCCCCCAACCACAGCAAGGTGATGCCTCACTGGGGGGCGAAAACATCTTAAGTTAACCAAAATACCCACCAACCCTAGAAGAAAAAACAGGAATCATCTACAACTTACAGTGTAGGGACTGCAACAAACATTATATCGGACAAAGAGGAGAAGACTAGCAGAGGACATTATAAGAACTTAATCTCGCAACACATGGACAGACTGAACCGAAGTTTCAACTGGGAAACTATGAGCATCCTAGAGTAAGCCAAGTCAAGAAATGCCAGAAAATTCCTGGAAGCCTGTCATTCGACAAATCAGCCATCAATGGGCACATACAGATAACACAGAGACAATCAAATAGCTAAAAAGGAAAACAAAAAGACCTAAACACCTCCTCACCAACAATCAACACACAGATAAGTAGAGATTAACATTAGACCAACAATCAAGTAAACACTACTCCAATCAAGGAACTAGCAACTTAGATGAACAAAGATACAGGTTTCCCTTTTCACTTGTGTCTAACTCTAGGGGCGGTGCTCTCATAACTGAAGAGCCAGAATTTTCCAAAGACACTTCCATGGTCATGTGGCCAGCATGACTCTACACCAAGGCATATGGAATGCTGTTACCTTCTCACCAATTTAAGTGGTAGCTATTTATCTACTTGCATTTTGCATGCTTTCAGGCTGCTAGGTTGGCAGGAGCTGGGGCAAATAACAGGAGTTCACCCTGTTACGTAGTGCCTTGTTCTCAAACTCAGTGCCAACCACTAAATAATATCCTAATCAAGGAACCAAGGGGGAATGGAGTGTTAAGATGCAGGGCGCCAGAAGTTTGACAGCTCGGAAGTTCAAGACCCAAGCCCTGCCGCATGACAGGGTGAGCTCCCTTGGCTGTGAATTGGAGATGAGCACTGCCCTCCTAGAGTCGTATACGATTGAAAGGGGAAACCTTTATCTTTAATCAAGGAACTCCCAAAACCCCAACACTGACAAAGAGTGCAAACCTCACTCCCTTCAAGCACTGATGATGTTACCTACTTTGGGAATGAAACATTTGCAAAAATACAGCCAAGCTCAGAGAGCATCAAGAACGCAGTTAAGTGTATTTTGTGAGATTAGTCAAGGGATTTGGGGAGGGGCAATTTGAGGGCAAGAATGAACAATCTGTAAGGCACAAAACAAAAAGGGTTTTAAAATATTTATCCATTATTATTCACTTTTAATTTTTCCAGTCCTTTAATTAATTCCAATTAACTTGATAAGTTTGGCAAGTTAAAGGTGAGAAAAGGGAAGGTGGGGCTGAAATTGACAAAACTGTAATACTGCAAGTGGGAACCATCTTATGGAGAAAACTGTCAATAGAATTGTAAAGCCAAGTGCAAACTGTGGATGTCTCAGTTTAGTGAAGCCCAGATGAACTGTCCAATTATTAGGAAGTGGCTTCAACTCCACGCTTAATTTTGTTGTCAGTTGCTTTTTCTTCTCCTGGCTGAAATTGGCAGCAATCCAAACTGACAAATTGTTGCCAATTTTGAATGGCAAGCAGGAGTGAGCCCCTGGGTCTCCAGTGCTTGACAGGAGCATATGCAAGTCACTGGGTTGGGAGTGGCCATTGTCAGCACCCCTGAGGAAGGAAGGATGGATCCTGGCACTGAGTTGGCTTGTCCAAGCCCAGCATAATGGCCAAGCTCTGCTGAGCGCAAGATGAGTGAGGCTCTTCCAAAACCTCCAGTCATGCTGAGCTGCCACCCCCAACCCCAGTAAACCCAGAGGGCACCATTGGACTGTGGGCAGATCACCTGAAGAGGTTACTGGAAATCTGTTTTTTCATTTCTGTAAGAAAAGCAGATTCAGAGATGGGAAGGAGTTGATCCTCTCCCAGGGCTCTTGGCTCCTCCATGATCTTCCAGCTCACACGCAGCTGGGCAACTCACCTGCTGCATTTGTTTTGAAGTTTGCCTCACTGGCAGGTTGGGAGGGGCAAATGTCTTTGGGCTTCCAACAGCAGGGTGGCCCATATGAAAAATGAAGTACACCCCCACTGAAAACTTTGACTTTTTCAACATATTTCAACATACAGATACTTGATTTTGATTTCAACAATCTTGACGAATAAAGTGAAATATAGACCATTGTGGAATTCAGTTAAACATGTGCAAATTTTGCAAATGTACAAAATACGCCCCTACATTTATACCTAAAATTAGAATCAGGGGCACCAGGTCAGGTGCAAAACATTGAAAGATAGAATCTTGGAGAAACCTGTCTTGCTGAAACTGCAGGCATTTACTCTGCATTTTATTTTTATTTAACAAATTTAGACATTGTCCATCTCACTGTCTTAAATGTCTCTAAGTCATTTACAGATAAAATTTTGTGGTTGAAATGTGTGGAATTACCACACTTACATCAAAAGAGCTTGCTGAGACTCCCGAAAGAAAATTATAGGTGCATATGAGATTAGAAAAGGATTTTAAAATATTGCCAAACAATTGGACATCTATCCTGCCATTGTCTGGAATATAATTAACAAGTGGAGATTTCAAACAACTGCCACCTTGTCCAGGCAGGGATATCCCAGTGAATTCAGCTAAGAGCAGAAGGCAAGGTGCTGAAAGAGCCTCTAAGAGCCTGAGAATTTCATCAAGTGGCCTACAGGTAGCTTTTGCCACTACTGATGTCAAAAGTGCATTAATTTACTCACCATTAGAAATAATCTGCACAAATTAGGTCTACAAAGGAGGTATTCCAGAGGGAGAATCTCTGCTGTCCGCAAAGAACATCAGGGCAAGGCTAAAGTTTGCTCATGTACGTGTAGGTACAAAGACCAAGAGGTCTGGAACCTCTGACAGAAGAGGCAAATACTATACAGGATTATCTGTATTATTATACAGGATCACAGTACCAGAAGACATGTTTGGTCAAAGTCAGCATATCACCAAGAACCAGACACCAACTGTAAAGTATGATGAGAGTAATGTTATGGTCTGGAGCTGCTTTGCTGCATCAGGGCAGTTCATCATCACAGAATGCACTATGAATCCTTCGTTGGATCAGAGGAGACTTGAGGGTGAGGTGAGAAGAGTGAAGCTCAACTGAAAGTGAATCTTCCAACATGACAATGATCGTTTACATATCAGTAACTCCCAAAAGGCATGGTTGAAAAAAATAAATGGAGGGTTTGGGGATGGCCAGGTTTAAATCCATGTCTAAATCTGATCCTGATACTATGGACTGATTTAGCATGGGATAAACACCTCAAGCATTGCACAGCTAAAAGCATGCTGTACAGTAAATGGTAAAGGTTTCCCTTTTAGTTATGTCCAAGTCTAAGGGGCAGTGGTCATCTCCGTTTCATAGCCAAGGAATCAGCGTTGTCCGAAGATGCTTCCATGATCATGTAGCCAGTGTACAGAACACTGTTGCCTTTCCCACCAAAAGTGGTACCTATCAACTTGCATTTTGCATGCTTCCAAACTGCTAGGTTGGGAGAAGCTGGGGCCATCCCATTATGTGGCATCTGAGTCTCGAATTTGGGCTGCTGATCAACCCCAGAATCTTAACCGCTCACACCATCACACCCCAGTATGCCGTGCAAAGGAATGGGAAAAAATTCCTCCTATTGGATATCAAAGACTAGGAGACAGTTACAAATGCCTAACTGAGGCTGTTTCTGCTTATGGAGAAAATAAGGGGGTGTTTACTTTTTCTACAGAAGGAAATAGTGTATGTTAACTTTTTGTTGAATAAATGATTATAAAGTTCATTTTTCAGAGGGTATTTTATGTTCAGTAGTATCACCTTTATATACTGTTAGAATAAAGTTAAAATATTGTTGTGTCAATATATGTTGAAAAAGAAAAAATCTTTACATGGGGTATACTTTTTCACATGAATGTACAACGGCTACTCCACATGGCCTGTCCTCCCCTCTCAGGTTCTGAAATTCCCTGTGCTGATCCAGGTGGAAGAGCTCCTCCATGTGGGAAAGAGACACAGCAGCATCTGCAAGTGGGAAGGAGTTCAGCTGCACCAGAGCCTTCCACTGATGTCCAACTGGTGAGAAACTCTTCAAGGGCCAGACGATCCTCACCCCACCCAAACTGGGCATGGAAATGAGAGGGCCATACTATCATCAGGTTCTAAGGTGTCCAAGCCAAGAGCCAGCAGGAAAGCCCACAAGGAACCTAAGAGCAGCCTGGTTGGGTCAGGCCAAGGCAGAAGGAGTCCAGCATTTTGTTGACCACAGTGGCCAACCAGTTGCCTCTGGGGTGCTCTTCAACAGGAGATGGAGATCTTCCCCTGCCTTGCAAGTGGATTTGGAACTAACCTGAAGCCTGCAGCCTGGGGCTTTTAGCAAGACTTGCACACATGCTGAGCAATGACAGGTTTAGTGTACTGCTAAGGCCACTGGGGCTTCTTCAACAAATTAGGTTTGCATGACAGCACCAGGTCAAAGGGGGAAGCAAGTTGAGGCAGGACTTGAAAAAGGTCTAGAGGAGTCCAGCAGCTGCTCTGCCAGGAATGAAAAAGGAAAAGACACCACTTTGGGAATAGCTTCTGCCGGCAGGAGGTTCTCAAAATTTTATTAAAGAAATTTATATAACTGCCCAACACACATATATGTGTCTGGGCTGCTTATAATATTTAAAAATCCAGAGCATAATAAAAACACATAAAAAAACTCCACCCATCCCCCACAGTGGGAACAACACAATCAAATCATCCACTTGATCAGCTCATTTCCATTTGTGATGACCTCCTGGTCTTCTCATCTTCATGTCTCCAGGTGTCTGGTGAGACAGCGCAACTTCTGCTTCTTGTTCCTGTTCCCGTGCCTCTTCCACGGCTTCCCTCTTCTGTCAGCCAAGTCAGGTCCAGAAGGGACATGGGCAGCTGTCCCTGCTGTGTAGCCCACTTCAGGCCGGTTGCCTCTGATCAGGGCCCGGATATTTTCCTGGAAGACAGGCACAGCCCTGAGGCCCTGTCCAGGAATAGGCAAAGGCCCTGCCTGACACTACAGCAGAAGAAAGAGGCTGGCCAGGCGGACACCAGGCAGCCAAAGGGGAAACCCTCAGTGGAGCTTCCCAAGAAGCCATGCTAGAGGAGAGGCCTTCAGCAGGACTATTCACACTACTCCAAAGGATAGAATGAGACAGGGCAAGGCTACCCAGCTCCAAGACCTCTCTGGGTCCCACCGCCTTTGTTGACAGTGCTTGGGCAACAAAAGCCTCCTGTTACTTTATGCATGGATCCTGGAGAACAAACCAGAGTCATTTGCATGCCCAGACAGGCGTCTGCTCAGCTACAATAAAAATTTGCAATCACTTTCAAAGTCTCTTGCTACTATTAGTGTCAGGCCCCTGTGAATCTTACTGAGTTGGCATGGCTGAGTTTATTTTAAATGCTTAAGACTGTCAGAGCTGGGTTGCATTACACAACCTGTTAACTTGGCTAGCATTACCCTTGCTTTGTGTAGGCATTCTGTAATCTGTAAAGCCAGCTCCTTTTCAGTGAACTTCCAGTTCGAAGTATTGTGCAAACCCAGACAATGCAGGAAAGGCAAATGCAAGGGCAGGAAACTCATCAGGATAATTCTAGTGACCCCTCCCTTTT
Source organism: Acrochordus granulatus (assembly GCA_032468055.1). Taxonomy (NCBI): domain Eukaryota; kingdom Metazoa; phylum Chordata; class Lepidosauria; order Squamata; family Acrochordidae; genus Acrochordus; species Acrochordus granulatus. The sequence goes on along the minus strand of JANHZU010008935.1, from coordinate 12,283 downwards.
CTTAAATTCTAAAGACCAATTCTGCTTAAATCTGTCTGTGCAGGAAGATGAAGGGGACTGGACAAGTCAGGCTTCCTGGCCATCTTTGCCATAATCCCTCACTGCAGCTGATAGGAATGACAGGCTAAGTTCCAAAAGCCTCCATGTTCTGGGATGCACAAAGAGCAGGACCAGGGCCACTGCATGGGCATCCCCCCACCTCACCTGGTGGAAAAAGGCCAAGTCCACTGGGTGGTCCCTCTGCCTTGCTTTGGAATCCCTACTAGACGGCAGTTCCTTCTTAGGTTGTGCTGCTGCTGCTACTCTCTTGCTGGGATGAATCCTCTCGAGCCCCAGCTGGAACAGTTTGGGATCAATGCCTGGAGGGGGGTGGCAGTAGAGCAGCTTGCCCTGCAGGGAAGGCCAAGGAGGGAAAACATTCAGGAGTCATACGTCACTCATGGGGCCTGACCAAGCCTGGAAGAGCAAGGACAAATTGGGCACACACTCTGGGCAAACCCCTGCTCTGCTCCTTGGCCTCCTCATCCTCCAGATATTTCTTGCTGTCTGGCTGGGTTCACACATACAGCATAACCACTGTAGTTCATTTTGGACATAGGGTAATGTGGGAACCCAGAAAAGTGATTTCTAAAAGAGTCTTCTTGAGTAAAACCAGCCAAGCCATAGCTTAATATAATGCTTGCACCCAGCACAGCTTTTGTTTAAGACTGGGCAGTTGCTGTATGTGTGCAGTTTCTATCTGTCTGTTATTACATTGGTTTAGAAAACATCTTCTAATTTGGATTAGAAATACTGCAGTAGAGGAGATATCTCCTACTTTATAAAAATTCTTTCCAGTGAGAAGTGGTGGGGTTTCTTAGGAGGGGGGGAGTGTTGGCTTGGCTTCCTGCCAGGCCAAAGAGGTGATGCAGGGATCTCTGGTCAAGCAGCAGCTACGACAAAAATCTGCCACATTCTCCACTTCCAAAAAGTTAGAAACCAGCATCTGCTCCATGCCTGGCATCACTGCTCAGACATCCGAGAACATACCGTGACATAATCCTTTAGCACGTGACGGGCTGAGCGTGACTGGTCTGGCTGCCCGTGATCTGTCATGAAACCCCTCATGCCTGTGGGGAGGGGAGAGAGAAAGAAAGAGACCAGAGGTCATCGCACCTGCAGGATGAGAATCTCAGGGGAAGAAAGCAAGCCAAGCTCCCAGGCCTTTGCTGGGGAGACAAGGGGGCAACCTAACCCAGGAGCTGGGCCCTATCAAGGTTTTGTACCAGGCAAGGCAATTAATTAGACACAGGGCTGGATGATCAGATTTACTGTGAGGAGGAGGAAGCTGCATCAACAAGGACATTCCCCCTTTAACAGTTTCCCAGAATCTGCCCTCTGAGTATGCCAATCCTCTTCCAGTCCTCAGCCAGAAAGCTGCCTGTTCCCAGCCCAGGTTTCTGCCAAGCAACTTTGTCTGGCATGAGAATCAGAGATTCCCATTTCACCTTTTCCAAGCCTTACATATCCATCATGGAGAAGCAATATTGCACTCCCCCCCATACCAGAGGTCACACTCCTGACCAGCGGTCTAAGCTGCAGCCCACTGGCCTTTTTCCATGGAGTTTGAGGACCCATACATAAAGATCCTGCCCCCAGCACTGTCAGGGCCACCCAAAGAAGTCTTTATTCACAGCTAAGTGCCGAGAGAAGCTCCTCTGATGTTGGCATCCGGTCAGGGTCCTCATCCTTGTGTGGCCGGAGGATGCTGATTCCATAGGTTGCCTCCAAGACAGGCCGAGGGATCCGTTGGCAGAGGTGAGAGAGTGAAGGAACTGCCTTTGGTGGAGGTGCCTCTTTCAGAGTGAGCAAACCTACCGCCTCTCCTCCCCTCTTCATTCTAGAACAGCCCAGTACCATTTGGATGAGTGCTGGCACCTTTCCCTCTGTCTTCCAGCTGTATCCAAGCACTGGGGACCTGAAGGACAGGGCCCTCACCAGCCAGAGGCCCCAGAGAGATGGCCAAAGACCAACTGCCTCTCTTATTCAACTTGATAAAGTGTCCATTTTCCAAGGGAAAGACTCTCCCACCCCATCCTGAAGCCTGCAAAGCTGCACCACAAATGATATGAAGGCTCCAGAATATTGGCAGCATCATTTGCAAGTCCCTTCCTCCCACCAGCTGGCTTCTCCTTCTCCTGCCAACCCTCAGCACATCCCCCCCTCCCCAGCCATGCTGCACCCAGAGAAAGGATATGAGAGTGATGGGGGAGATGTGGTCCTGCAACTGATTGATGGGCAAGATGCCACTGCAAATCATTTCGGCTTTGGTGGAGACAAAGGAGGGCATCACCAGGCCAGGGCAGTCACAAAGGCAAAGGGAAGACTCCACATACAGTGTCTGCAAAGGAGAAGCCCAGCTTAGAACAAGTGTCTCCCCCCCAGCAGGGAAGGTATATTGGAAGAACAGCAGGCTGAGCAAGGGCAGGGCTTTCTTCACAGCAGAGCAACAAGAGCTCCATGGGCATTTGCCTCCCAGGGCTTCCCTCTCGCCCTTCCTTTACACTCAGTGAGAACCAGCAAACACCTCTTGGTCATCTCCTGGCACTCTGAAGAGAAGAACGAGGCAACCAACATGGATTCCCTTGCAAGAGAGCGAAAAAGAAAATCCCTTCCTGGGTACCAGGAGAGGAGACCATCTGGAGCATACCTGTGCTGGTGCAGACTCTTCCAGAGGGGAACACAAGGCCTTTCCTGAACTGAGATATGGGGGGCTCATGGCCAATTGGGGATCAGGCAGTAGGAGGGAGGAAAGAGTCTCTGGCTATCAGCCCAGGGAGCTCTTTACAGTACCTGGAAGTGTTTTGTGCGTCCTGGCGTGGCAGATACAGACACTTTCTTCTTCCCCAGGATGGCATTGATCGTTGAGCTCTTCCCTACATTGGGGTAGCCCACCTAGGGAAGGAGAGAGGAGACACTGGTCACTCCAATAAGCTTGGCTGAGTCGTGTTTGTATGAGCTTCAACAGAGCAGACTAGTTTGTTTTAGTTTAATAATGGCATTCTTAGGAGAGATTTTAAGAAATCCAGAAAGGGCAAGACCGAGTGCAGGGCACAGAGTAATGGATGTCAGGAAGACAGGTCCCCCCAAACAAACTTTTCTAAGAATACAAAGCGCTTGCCAAGTCATTGGTGGCCCAGAAGGGCAGTGGATTCCCCTTCAATGGATGTGTTCAAGAGGAGGCTGCAAAGCCATCTCTCAGGGATGTCTGAAGGGGAATTGCAGAAGCTTGGACTTGACACTCTCTTCTGCCTCTAGCACTCCAAGAATTTAAAGGTAGAGAGTTGCATATTTCTTAAACAGGGTGTGAGGAAAGATTAGAGATAAGCCAAAATGGAAGCCTGGGAGCAAAAAGTGAATAAGCGAAGCCAAAGACATGTATTTAAAAATTATATGAGGATACAAGCCCCCAAGACATAGCAGCAGAGCCCCAAGGCCTGTCTGGACATCCCCTCCTGAAGCCCAGCCATCACGGGTTACAGCCACTCAATGGTGAGGAGCCCTTCCCAGTGCTGGTGACACAGTCTACACTTCCCCCCAATAACAGTCTTGAGGAGTTTAATCTTTGGCTGAGTCCATCTGAGACCTGGAGAAGAACTCCACCTTATCTCTTGTGACTGCAGCAACCCCCAGCCCGCTCTGCACCCTGAGCCAGAGGAAACAAAAGTCAGAATTAAGGGGAGGTAGGACTTGTCCAGCACTTCCCAAAGAGACACAGCCTCTACTACAATCATTAACTCACCAAGCCAACGGTGAGCTGCCCCTCTCTGACTTTCTTCCTTCCAGAGTGAACCATTTTAAATATATCCAGGAGTTCATCTCTTTGTACTAAGCGGTTACTGTTTCTGACAAGGGGATCATGACAGAGCTCAGCCCCACTTCTCTCCAAGGGCACAATGTTGGTCTCGCTCTCCCCATCATCAGAGCAAGTCAGCCAGGCTTCTTCTTCCTCCTCTCCTTCACAGTCCTCATATACATCACAGTCTTCCTCTATGTCACTATCTTGCTCTTTTCCCCCAGGAGACCCCTGCTGGAAGCCAAGGAGACTTTCCGTTTCTCTGTTGGTGTGTTCTTCTCTTTGGCTAGCTTCCTGGTCAATTGAGTCTGGCACTTCCATAGTTTCCACCTCCTGAGCAAAAGAAATATGACACCAGTTATCAGAAGCTGCAGATAGTTGTAAGAGACCTTCCAGTTTTCCCCCAAACAGACCAAGTTTTCAATATATTCCTTTGCAAGAGACTGCATTGCTTAAATACTGAGGTGGCACAGTTGCCAGATGACACTGATGTACAGATTTCATTCCCCAACAAGCAAGAAACCAAAGACAAGACTGGGGATGGGGGTGGGCATGGTAGGGCATGGCAGAAAAACCAGGTCAGGTGAATCCACGCAAAGCATTAATATGGGAGGAAGTTTAGGTGCAAACCTGAATCAAGTGAAAGTTTATGGAAGATGTTCAAGGTGCAGTGTAACCTCCGATTGTGAGCATAATCGATCCAGAAAAATGCTCTTAATCCGAATCACTCTTAAACCGAAGTGAGGTTTCCCATAGGAAACAATGTAAAGTCAGAT
>JANHZU010008933.1:181590-194951 GCA_032468055.1 Acrochordus granulatus | reverse complement strand
TTCCTTGGCTCCAAGATCACTGCAGAAGGTGACTGCAGCCATGAAATCAAAATACGCTTGCTCTTTGGGAGGAAAGCTGTGGCAAACGTAAGCATATTAAAAAGCAGAGACATCACCTTCTCGACAAAGGTCTGCATAGTCAAGGCTATGGTTTTCCCAGTAGTAATGTATGGCTCTGAGAATTGGATCATAAGGAAGGCTGAATGCCAAAGAATTGATAGCTTAGAATTATGGTGCTGGAGAAAATTCTTGAGAGTCCCTTGGACTGCGAGGAGATCAAACCAGTCAATCCTAAAGAAAATCCATTGGAAGGACAGATATTGAAGTTGAAGCTCAAATACTCTGGCCACATAATGCGAAGAGAGGACTCATTGGAGAAGACTATAATGCCGGGAAAGGATGAAGGCAAGAGGAGAAGAGGATGGCAGAGAATGAGATGGTTAGATAGTATCAATGCGATGGGCATGGATTTGGACAGACTCTGGGAGGCATTGCAGGACAGAGAGGCCTGCCATGCTGTAGTCCGTGAGGTATTGAAGAGTCACACATCACTTAGAAACTGAACAACAACAAATTGTTGAATTAGGAGAATTCTGCTTTTCCATTCTTCTGCTCAAGTAGCTCCTGGTGATCTCAGCAAAAGTTTTGAATCCTGTATTAAGTATGAAATTCATGTCTAATAATACCTTGCAAAATCTAACATTTCCTATGATGCTTCAGTTCAGCCTCAAAGTCAGCATCAGCTAAAATGCTCCAGAGCTGAGGATGACCTTCACACAGATCCCTGCCACCACTTTCCATTTCTACTGCCTTTCTTCTGCCTTATGACAGTTCTGCGCTGAAATTCTTTAGTCCTTGGTCATAGACTGCAAGTTTCTATTGTTACTCACATTTTTCAGTAGAGAGTCAATGTAGAGTACTAAAAACAATTTCCTGAAACGTAAAGCTCTACAGATAGACTAGAATGAAACTCCCAGATTTCTCAGGTAACATGAACAGTGGTACATTCTAAGCTAGGAATTTAGGGATTGTAATTCAACAAATCTGGGGACCAACACAAACTGGAAAGGCTGGATTCAATGATGGATTAATGAGATCCAGCTGTAAGGCCCTACGTATATATTTATTTCTCAAATGTATATGCTACTGATCACACTAGTGACTTAAGTCATAGCTGTCCTAGAACAGCTGTTCTAAGAGCAAAATGAAAAATCTTCCCATCTTATATAGCTTAAAATTATTAAAAGAAAGGTGGAATATCCATGTTAAAATAAAGTTAAGCATGTGCATTGGATTTCCAAGGGATTTTCTTCCTGCAGCCTGAGTAAGAGGAATATTTTTATGTATCAGTTGTAGCTGGAGGTATTACATCTGTTTCACATTTGCAATCAAGGCCAAATAATATTTTAAACATTTTCAATATAGTTAAACGTGAGCCAGATGGAATAACTGGGCATCATTTTAATACTAAGTTCCTGATTCTGTAAGATGCAACATTATTTGATTCTAAACACTGTTCCATTCCCTACCCCTTTCTGGACCTGAGCCCTTGTACTTTGTGGCATGTTAGATCAGATGGTGGTCTAAAATATGTCTCCCTTTTGAGACTTGAGGAACCCAACCCATCCCTAGCCTTAGGACTGGAGTCACTACATACTTCTACTTCAGTACAAGGAGCATTTATTGGTTTCAAGATTGTAAGAGCTGTTTGATGCAGTTGGCACCTCTTGCCTTGATGGAAAAGCCATGTGCCAATGAAAGGTCATTTGAAACAGCAGCGTTCTCCAAAGCTCTTAGGACTAAAGAGCCAGCTGGATTGTCAGTCTGGGTTCAAAAATGCCTTTTCATTCATCCACAAGAACTCTGGGAATTTGGGGGAGCCTTGGAAATATGCATAGTTAGTGGAAACATCTTCTGTTTGAAAAGAGAATAACAAAAGGGAAGGGGAGAGATTCAGCAGGTTAAATTCTTCAATGTTTTTGTGTAAAGGAATCAAAACAATTACCAGTCTTCCCTCTTACACTTGCTCTTCTACTGAGTATGTGTCTGGATTGCTCAAATAATAATTTCCCCACCCAAAACTCCCTTCCCTCCGTATGGATGGATCTTCCTCCATAGCTATCTTCAGTGACCGAGGTAGCAGTGAAAACAGCCACCAGTTGGAAACCAGCCTTTCCAGTTAGCTCTTATTCTTATATCTCTCCATGGTCCTTAACCAGAACATGAAAACACTATGGGCTCCATAGTTAATGGAGCTATATCAGTTCTTATCCAGATAAGCAGAATGGGAGAACGTCTTTTTTCTATTATTTTATGTATTTCTTTTCTCTTTTCCTGATGCAGGTCGTGGGGATTTTTGCAGGATTTGGCTTGCTATTATTAGTGGCATCTCCCTTTCTTCTACTCGCTACTCCATTTGTTCTCTGTTGCAAATGCAAGTGTAGTAAAGGAGATGATGACCCTCTGCCTACTTAAAGAGAATGAAGAAGTGACCTACTCATCATCACTTCCATTTCCTATCCCCCGTTTTGCACTTAATCTTGTTAGACTCTTGCCTTATTCTGCTTTGAGTGAGAAGTGGGGCACCACAGTTCCAGGAACTACCGGTACCAGAGTTCCCAATCCATCAGTCAGATTATGAGGAACAATTTAAGGGCTGGCAGAAAACAAGGTGAACATCAGAATTGTGTGCACCAATGATATGAATCAACATTAGCAGATCTGGACTGAATTTCACTATCCAGATGAAAATTTTCATATATCTCTTGACATCAAATTCTTACCCTAAGCAAAGGTGGCTTTTACAAACCCATTACCAATTTAAATATGCTTGTTTTAGATGTGACTTCCAATACCTGTTTATTAAAATCAGTTTCTTAATATCTGTAATTGGAAAATGTCTAAGTATTCTTGTCTCATTTCCACTGCGCATCTTTCTCATTCACACAAAGTAATGGCATCCAGACAGATGCTGTAGGCCTTTGACTTTCAGAGCTAAAAGGTGCCATTTCAGCCTACTAATATTTGAAAATCTATGTGAGCTATATATGTGGATATCTCTGTATTTTGGATTTTTCAAAAAAATTTGTTTGAGGTTGCAAGGAAGGATTTCAAAGTTTTGTAGTTAAGATAGAATTGTTATATAATCAAGAATCTTTTACAAATTCAAAAAACACTAAACACTTGACTAGGTCTCAATTTAGTGGACTTCAAATTTAACAGACAAGATCTGTTAGAACAGGAATATGTCATGCTGGGACATCCATGGCAATTAAGGAACAGTAGGAAGAGGAGAAAGGAAAAGGGCTGGGAAGATTGGGGCAGGCTGGTCAATAGGACATGCCACTTTGGAAGGTGCCGAGTAGGGGAGGGTGGGGATATGCACCATGCCCTGTTTGCCAGCCTTGTCCAATGTGCCTTTTGTTTCCTATCTAAATTTGTTTCTACCTGTTGTTTATCACCTGTTTGTTACATGTAAATAGAGTTGCTTCTAATCTGGTATCCTTTTATGTACCTAGAAAAATATTTTGTAGAAGCCAAGCATGCAGATAAATGTTCTACATTTTGGGAAGGTCCCAGGCTCATGATTTCTCTTTTGGTAGTAGGTGCTAATTTGAAGGCATAACAATCATCAGCATTTCCTACGTGGACAATGCTTTACGAACCATAAAAGAATAAACATATTTCTCAGGAGAATTGGTTTTCCTCTATAAGGAAACTGGCCATTCCATGGCAGGAGACTTGCTTGTCTATTTACCTATTTCTTTGGTTCATTCCAGGTATGGGTTGGAGGAGTATATGGAAAGTATAGGTGTTTCCCATCTTTCCTAATGTGAAGATCAGCCTGAGAGAGGGATACTTTATGTTTCTTCTAGATATACCTGGATATAGAAGAATAACATAGATGTTAAAGTCTCATAATCCCATCTAAATTCAAGAAGCTTGTTTTTTCCCTTCCATATTGCGTCAGTTGTTAAAAATTCTGCAGTGATAATATATACTCTAAAAGCTGTTCAAAATGTCTAAGTATTTAATTAATTTCAAAAACCACTTCTATTTTATGGCATACAATATTGTGACAGCAAACAATGTTTGTTTTTAAATATCCCCTTTTCCATCTTATATTTTCACTATTATTGTCTTCTGCATATTCTGAAAGACCATATAAATGGACATCCAGTACAGGTGGTAACTCAGCATTATGTTGTTTTGAGTGAAAGATGTAAAACATAGATATTAAACTAAGAAAAAGTATTAGCTCAAAATGTTCTATAACCAAATGAAATCTGGAAACGGGAAAATCTTTCATGCATATTTAAGCCATTTGAAAGAGAAAATATGGCATAATAAGGACATAACCACTGGGCTGAAGATTTGTATATGTTATCTAATGCAAATCTGATCCCATATCAGAAAATTAATCCATTAATTGTGTTATGGGAAAAATGAGCTTGTTCTTGCTTTAATCTTTCCTTCCTTCCTTCCTTCCTTCCTTCCTTCCTTCCTTCCTTTCTTTCTCTACTAGTAATGAAAAAGGAAATTACTTCTCCTATTTTCCCCATTTATCAATCTGTAGTTGATTAGCAGAGCAAGAATGACTGATACTTGTTTTGGGCTACAGTGGAAGTGAAAAAATCTAGCCATAATTGGCATGGAAGGTACAGCAATTGTTTCAAAATAGCATTGGGAATTGGAGAGAGAAAATATTCTTACTGTGATCCTAACTGGAATTTTTGCCCCTCACCCACATTCTTAACATTCAGCATAAAGGAAAAAGCACTCCAGGCAACCTGAGCAAACCAAGGAGTCATCGGCGTCCATTTCTACCTGCAGTGAGGCCAAGATAAAATATGTGTCAGAACATCATAGTACAAGCACCTAAAGGGCAGAATTTATGTTGCAGCTAACTTTTCATCCCTTGTCCCCCTTCCTGATGTCTATGGAAAGAAACAAAAGACATCAGCAGTAGTTCCTCTGCATCATTTTGCAGTAATGCCAGGGTTCTCCAAAGGGGAGCACCTTTGAGAGCCGTTGTAAATCTGTGCATATATGAAACACCGTGCAAGCTAATTTTACAAAGGATTTTGTCCTAGGATAATAGACCGTAATGGAAATAATGGCGTTAAGGGGTTTTCAGCAATTGTGTTAGCTAATATACTTCTGCAAAGGAAAAACCCATCTTTTATGTCTAAAGTCCTCTGCTGATTTCTGCTTTGTTATACATATAATCCTGTCTTTCTGGAGTCTAAAAATAGTAGGTCCAGGTTTGTGCCATACAACTGAACCTTCCTTGCTCATTGAACCATGATTTTTTTTTAACTTTGTATAGAGAAGCATGGAAGAGCCCTGCATATCTATAAATGATGTCCTTGACTGCAGTAAAATAAACACATTTTGTTCTGTATTTGAAATGTAATTACATTTTTGTGCCACTAACACTGTGATGTATAAAAGAGTTGTTGAATGCTCTTGAATGTTGTTTTGTACTTTGAAATCATATCAGAGAGTTTTATTTGTAATTTCAATAGATATTTTAAATGAATCTCTCTTCTGTCTGTCTGGCTTTTTCTCCCTGTCCTTGTCTTAGTCATGCCTACATGCAACCAAAGTTACCACTACTCCTTCTTGGTCAAATCGTGATGGCCAGAGATGTCTCTTCATATTCTTAAGGGACAGTGGTGTCATTGACATAAAAGCAGCATTTCTGGGTTTTGGCAAAACTGCACAGGGAACAATTAATTCACTTAACGACCATGGCATTTGCACTTATGGCCATGGCATTTGCTTAATAACCGCCACAAAAAAGCATTGTAGAATCAGATCAGTTATGCAACTGACCCATTTTACTATCATTATGGCTTATGACCGTAATGGACCATAACTCAAGGGCTATTTGTGCATCCCAGCAAGAGGAGCCCATTGTCTTCTGGTCACTGGTTCCATTGTTGAATGTTCTTAGCTTTCTCTAGCATTCCATTGGGATCTGCCGTCATATAACTTAAACCCATTATTCTGAGTTCTGCACTCTGGAATAAGAAAAAGTAAATCTTGAATTTATACACTTTCAAATTTGAACATAAAAATCATATTCCTTTCCACTATAGTTTTTTTCTTAAGGTTCCTTCAATGACTCTTAATTCCTAGTCCCCTTGATCATCCCTATTGCTGAATCTGTTTTCAGTTTCTCTGAATTATTTTAACATATAAGTATAGAAATGGACACTGTATTCAGGACAAGGTCTGACCAAAGCAGAAATGGAAGTCACATTTCTGTTGATGCAGCCAAAAATTGAATGTGCCTATTTTGCATCTACTTCTGGCCCATACGTTGTCCATTTTCAGCCAACTATTACTCCAAATTCTTTTTTTACAAGTAAGATCACCAAAGTGGGTATTTTCTCTCTGATGTCGGTGCAGATTATTTTTCTTTGCACTTTATAACTTGCATTAAGTATCATTTATAGTTTCACAACTATTATCAAATTAGAAAGTGCAAGCATAAAATTGAGGCAAAAATAAAATCAATACAATTAAAGTTAAAATCAAATTGGTTCCAACAATAGTGAAAAAAGTGATTTTGTGCCATTTCTCTAAATCCCAGGAGAGTGGAGGCTAAATGTGCTTACCTTCCATGGCCTGGGAGTAACTGAGGAGATGGTCTCCTGCATAAAGTAGTCTTTGTTTAGTGACTTGTCTTATTTAGTGACCATTTGCAGTTTTGAGTAACTTTACAATCAATCATCACATTTATGACCTTCACAGGTCTATAATGCAAAGAAAAGCTGAAATAAGATCATGAGCATGGTCACAGTTTCGCTTTGCTTTGCTTAATGACTGAGTTTCTGGTCCCAATTGTCCCTAAATGAGGACTACCTGTATTATATAGCTGAGATTTTGGCAGGGAGGGTTCTCAAAGGGGCCTGTCCTGTCTTGGTAACCAGGCAGGTACTTCGAAAGGGAGATAGCCCTTTGGATAATTAGGACAGGCCCTATGCTGAGCATCACATCCCTGTACTTTAGATTGGTCAACCACCTGGCCATTGTGATTTGCACAAGAGCAATGTCTGATTCTCTTTAAAACCCCTCTGCACATAACCTGCATGGCAGTAGTTGAGGCCAAATATAACCAAGGTGGGGATAACCAGAGCAAAGTCCAATTCAGGAAAAGGTCACTGTTGGTTCAGCAAACACAGCCTTCATCCGGGGAAAACTGGGAATGTAGAAGTACACCCAAACTGCAAATCTGCTCTTTCTGGGAGGGTGCAACTCCATCCCAAACAGGCTTCCCTTTTTCTCCACATCCAATTGTTCTTTACTAAAATCACCTCCTCCTCTGGATTTAATTTCACTTTAGTCTCCCTCATCCATCTTATTGTTGAGTTGAAGGAAGCTGAAAACATTTTTTTAATGTCTCCTGGGAAGATCTGGCCATGTGTTGTATCAGCAATGGAAGAAGGCCATGCTCAGAATATTTGAAAATTCAGTTCTTTCAGCATGATGGGAGGTGGGTCATATTAATAGTCTAAATAGGAATTGCTATGCTAAAATTTCCAGGCAAAGATCTTTATGTATATATATAATGCTCCAATCAATTTTGGTCATTTCTAATTTATTTTGTAAGCTAAATGGCTAGGATTCCAATTGAATGTTTTTTTTAATTATGCTATATTTCCTATTTCTTTTACAAGCAACTTAAAAAAACAAAACTTCCTTCATATGACCACTTCTTTTATTAAAAACCAGCGAGGTGGCTTTACATACAATATAAAAGGATATCAAATAGCTTTCTTACTGAAATATTTAATAGGTAACATAAAATATATGCATAGTACTGATACATAAAACAATGCATTTGTATGTAAAAATGATTATTGATGGTGACTTTATCGATATATACATTCTTTACTAGATAATAATATTTTGTGGTATTTACGGTATGATAATGGTATTTTAAAACTTTTTCCAAGGATATCCATGCCAATCTTTTATAGAAGCAACAAAACAGAAAAAAATAGTAAAATGTTTTCTGTCATTGATCTACTTTAAGAAAACAAAACATAAGGTTAAAAAAAAGATTGCAATCAAATATTTGGGAGGGGAAATGCCAGACCATTATCTTTTCTCTTCTCTTTTATGGATTTTCAAATAGATATAGGTAGAACTTCAAAAACTTCAGCCAGACATTAATTAAAATGTAATATAAAACAAACTAAAAGTTTTATAACTTTATTAAAGTTATATATAAAATAAACATGAATGAATGATTTTCATTATTGCCTTTGACAATCAAAATTAAATAGAAAAGACCCACACATGCACACTCCAACCCAATTACCAGATTCTTGATAGTTCATAATAAAAAAAACCAAGAAAACCAAAATCAGTTGCAATTAAATAGAACAGCACAGAACAGCTGATGGCTACTCAAAGTTACACTACATCAAAGACAAATTGAAACAGGCATGCAAAATCAAGGTGAGTTGGAGCCAACTGTACCTCAACTGAAGGAAAAGAGAAGACAGATAATGAGCTTCTGGCTTTCCATTTCCATGAAGTTCCTATGCCACAAGTCATCTTGCTGGCTTCCTATTGAAGACTGCCACCAGCTGGAATGACCAACCTTATAGGCACCTTCTTTCAACTTCTTACCATACTCAAGTCCAGTATCCATTCCTGTAAAATTATTGCTTAGCATCTTGCCACAAATCTGATCTTTTAAGTTGACACATAATGCAGGTGGCGGTTAGAAGGCTGTTTCGTAGATCATACTCTGTCATAATCTGATTTTAATTGATGCAGGCACTTTATTGTACTCTTCTTTATTTGCAATTATTTTGATTACACAATTGCTTTCAACTTTAACACACCTAGATATACATTGTGGGGTGCACAGTGGCACAAACAGTTAAGATGCTGGGCTTGTCAGTTTGTATGTTTACTTCAGCTGCATCATTCCCCAGGACCCCAAGGTTGCTCTATTCAGCTGCCACTGCTCCTGGGAAAAGATGTAGCTGCTTTAAAAGGCTACAGACCACTGCTAGGCTCATGCCCCTGTTTGCTGTTGAAAGATCTGAATCCAAAGTACTGCAGCCTCCTTGCATACATTTTGCAGAGATGGTTTTATACTGGACACATAATTAATAATCTTGAAATTATCAGCTTTCACTTCATATTCCAGACCCAGAACTACAAATCTGTGACCTCAGGCTACTTGGATAGCCAAATTCACTTGGGAAACTGTTGTGCAATGGTTCTTCTGATACTTGGGAAATGCCTTTATGATTTCATATGTCCTACTGCAAAATGAAAGAATGTTTTATTCTCAGAATTCATTATTCACAGAATCCAGTGTGAATAATAATTTCCTGTAAAATATCAAATGTATATTCACCTATACAAACTGAGCTTCCAAAGCCATCTTTGGAAGTTCTTGCACTCCAACATCCACCACTCCAAGCCTGTATGTCACTGGTTAACAGGGATAACAGAAATTGTCGCCCAGCAACATTGAGAGGGCCAGTTCTTTTACCCCTGAATTAAAAGTGGGTCTGCTATGCTGCACTTGACAATTTCTTACAAACCCCTAATAGTCTACTAAAGAAACATCAATTAAATACCTTAATCCACTGGAAAATGTTTGAGTAAGATTCTGAACATGTGAACATCATATTAAAAATCTGGGGAAACGGAAAATGTTGCTTACTTTTAAATATGGGATGTAAGAATTATTAAAACAGTTAAAAATTGGAAGAAGGGCTATGTACACTGCCTTGGGCTCCTGAATAAAAAGTGAGTCTAAAATAAGTTGAGGTTAATTTCTGGTGACTGCCCTGATGCCACATTATAAAAATTATTTGCTACTGCCGAGTTTTGGGATGGATTAAGGACTTCCCAGATGATCCTCTATCCAAGTATTTCAATCTGTACAGCATGCCGAGCCACCAAGTAGCTAATTCATATTTTAGCTTAATTCAGCCTCTATGTTCTGCGCCTGAAGCTCCGCTATATCTTACCCATGCTAGCTAAGTGTTTCAGTTGACTGGAATCGTGTATCACTTTAAACCATGAAGTGCAGGTTACAAACCGCAATGCCTGGGACACACAGTGCACTCAATTGAAATCAAACCAACTATATAATGGGCTACCACTACGTAAAGTACAACATCCTAATTAGAAACGTGGGTGATAACAGCGGTCACGTGAATATCACCGAACGCCTTTCCTCGATGCATTTTACATCGACAGAGTTCCTGAAAGACTGCCGTCTGATGACTCCGCTACGTACAAGTGGAAAACGGCCTCAGCACTCGGCACAGATGCCTGTTTTTCGGCCATGACACAGAGCAGATTTGCCCAATAGATTCAGAATCACAGCTGAGTGTGCGCAAAGCACGTTTTTGTCTTCTGCTGGCGCAGACGTAGGCATTTTTAAGAGGTGTGATCAGATAGGCGTTGTTTGCTTTCCTGTATTTTCCCCAAGCTTAGTATCTATCTAGTTTTATTAGAGGCTGCCGCTTGTTTCCCTTTTTTTTCCAGGAACAAATATTACAGCCCTCAGTCATTCGGTGGCTTTGAAGACGGAGAGACAATCCTACCTGCCTTTTTGCTTCTAGACTGCTTGCCACTCCAGCCAACATCTTGGATGATCATTGCCAACGATCGCAGTTTCAGCAACAGTTTTGGAATACTTAGGAGGCAATTGGTTTGATTTTCTGAAACAAAACAGGCTGCCTGCAGGGCCATAAGGAGGGTATCAAAGAAATCAAACCCTCTTTCTGAGGATGGATTCTTACCACACCTGAGCCTAAAATGTGGCTGGTTCATCTGCGGCGTAGCGTGCCACATGCATCAGGTCAATTGGGAGAACTCGTGAACTGAACACAGACTAACGGTTCCCTTCTGTGCACTGCTGTTAGGTAGGCTCCGTAAGCGGATAGTTGACAGTGAACTGTCCTCCAAATGCACTCAGGTTTGTGTCCTTCGAGTTGCCATTTTCTTCCAGCAAAAACCAAAACCTGAGTCTTCAGGCAACTTGTTCGTGTGCATGCATGAAGAGTAACCTAATTGATAGAAATGTAATTCCTGTTTGTGAATGCTTAGATATACCACAGTCCTTGATGGTTTATCTCCGCAATTTTGTGAAACATCAACAACACGCAAAGTGTTTGGGGCAAACAGCTACCCATATGTTGCTGTCTTCACATACGTATATCTGATAACTGATTCGGAGAGCGGAGGAGCGTTTATATAGCCAGCCCGTCGTTTCCTCTCTTAAAGGTGTAAATCACAGGAACCCACCTGAGTCAGTTCCAAGAAGGAAGCCAACAAGCAGGGAGAGATTCTCTTGCACAGCAAATAGCAGTTCCCCCGATTTTCAAGAGTTCTCCTCGTAATCTTTTACAGGACCGGACCCGAACCTGACACTGCACGGGAAATTCTCTGCACACCGCACCAGAACGAGATTGCACTGAGGGGCCTTCTTCATCTCGGGACATGTACGGCACTGTGCAGAAAGAGCCCCTCCAAGGAGTGAAAAATGCTGCACGACGTACCGTGCTTCGGTTCCAAAGAACAGCTTTTACGCTGAGCTGTTAAAAGCAGCAATCTGAGACGTACCTACATGTCCGCATATTTTAAAGCATGCACCCACTGTACCTTGTGAAGAAAACGTTGGAAACATGCTGATCATGATCAGAGTGTCCAACCTGGGCACTTCCAGATCGTGCTCAGGTTTCCAAAGCAGGCGTCTTCAAGTCTAGGTGCGAAAGCTATTGTTTCATCCTCACTGAATATGCTCACTGAGATGGATGTCATACTGCAGACCAAAAGCCAGATTAAGCGCTGGCCACTCTCATACGGAGAGCCTGCAGAGTCTTCCGTTGGTTTAGAAATGGCGAGCTGCCTTGTGAGGGCTCTTCAGAAGTGCCCCTAATGTCCTGTCGTGTTAGACTGCAAGAGGTCTCTGCAGCCTTGGGTGCACCACACTGCCACCAAAGTGAAATCGGGAGCGTGATGCAAGCGGAGACTTGAACGCGGGAAGCAGTTGTGCTGCTTTAATCGCCTCTAATTTCAGTTAAACGAATCCACTTTTGTCTAGCCACGCTTCACGCTTTTGTCCTCTTTTTGCCTGAGGTAGGCAGAGCACTTTTCAGATATTTAGAATTGAAAGTGGTTGATTAGTTCCTGGAGGCTCACTTATATTTGTATTACGGGTATTAGCCGCACAGTGCTGAACAATTGCCCTTCCTGCTCCAAACGTTCACACGGTGCTTCATTGGCATCGGATGTTTCTTTAGACCAATTTGTGAGAAATTGCCAAGTGGAGCATAGCGAACCCGCATTCAATTCAGGGGCCAAAGACCTGGCCCTCTCAGCCTTGGGGGGCCGCGGCTTCCCTTGTCCCTGGTAAGCTGGAGCATCCAGCCTGAGGCTGTGGACGTCAGAGCCCAGGAGCGGCCGTGGAGGTTCAGCTTGCATAGCCGGTCATTCTAGGAGGCGGCGGTTCTTAATGGGAAGCCGCCAGGATGACCGATGTGGCGTAGGAACCTCACGGGAATGAAAAGTCAGAAGAAAACAGGCTTCTATTCGCCCTCACGTGAATTGAAGCACAGCGCGACATGATGTCGTGGCACTGCCCTTGGAACTGAGTTCCTCCACATTTTATGTTGCTTGGAAAGACGTGGCTCTTTATGCCATCAGAGGTGGAGGGCAAGTGACATCATGTGACTGCTCTGGGACCCCAGTGCATGCCGTGCTTACAAAACAGCTCGATTCCTCCTGATAAAGAGAGGCCCAATAATCTCCTTCAGTAGCTTTGGGATTTCATTAATGCCTGGAAACCTTCTACGGGAAACGGGTCCCCGTGGTGCTTTGAAGTGCCGCAGGATCTTCAAAGCTTGCTTCGTTCTACAGCGATGTGGTGTTAGTCCCTAAAAACAAGGGAATTTCAAAATCACAGGATGAATGAGTTTGGAGGGAAATTGTACGAGAAAATGTCTACATATGAACTACCGTGTTGCGTCTGGTGTGACACAGCAATCTTTAAAAACGATTGTGTGCAGTATGTGCGGTTCCAAAATGCCAGCAATGGATTTGCTGTGCAGACAGCAGGGCCCATCCTGAATGTCTTAGGCTGTATTGATTTGATGCGAGCTGTCCAGTCTTGAGAGTGGAGTGGAGAACGAGTCTCATAAATACCGGGAATGGTTCTTACATGAATAAATAAATACCAGGAATGGCTCTTACATGACTAAGGGAGGGAGAGGTCCAGCCCTTGGCCATTATTCTGTGGTGTGCCGCAGGGCTCGGTGCTTTCTCCCCTCCTTTTTAACATCTACATGAAACTGCTGGGTGAGATCATC
>JANHZU010008933.1:166195-179392 GCA_032468055.1 Acrochordus granulatus | reverse complement strand
TTGGCACGAAGTTTCCTCATCTCGTGAGTCGCGGCTCGTCTAGCGGAATATTTTTTGATTAAATTTTTTGCTTGTCCTGCGAGTTTCTCATTCTGCAAGTTACTCGTCTTGTGAGGCACCACTGTATTTTAAAATAAGGAAATGATGGGACAAAAGTGATGTTATAATAATGTGGAGGAAAAAAGTTACTAGACCATGTTCTGGCTGCCATTAAGGAGATATGTCTATATGCTGTTATGGACTAGAATATCTTCCTACTGGCAGATCTCTTTCAATTGTTCCAAGGAAGAGGAGGAAGAAGATAGGCTGCTACCAATCCAGTTATACCTGATTTCTTTCTACCCTTCTCTCCTCAACAGAGAGTTCTGTTGAATATGGAACTTACAAACCTTAGGCAGATCATGAAAATACATACAGCTTTTCTTGAACTGGGCAGTGTTATATATAATGAAAGTTTGAATGAGAAATCTTCCATTAATATAGCCAAATATTTAAATATGAAAAAACATTTATGGAGGGGGGAGAAACAGAAAGAACAAATAAGAAAACAATCATGCAGAGCACCAAGCAAAAAACAGTAAATTTAATTACATATTATTTGCTTTAATAAGATCACGGGCTTTAAAACTTGCATAAAATACATTATTTAAGAGAAAGCTGCTTAGTCTCCTACTTGGATGTTATTGGTTCTCTTCTTATTTTTCTAAAAAACCACTTTTTTCACATTTCTACAGGGGAGACTGTTATTTTTCTCCCTCTGATATAAAATCCCTACGTAATAAATCAGATCACTGAGCCGAGTTTCCTGAGGCTTTTTGTTGAATGATAATTATTTTGTTTGTTTGTTTGTTTGTTTAAAACCAGTTAAGGCATTATATAAAAAGGATTGTTGAAGAGAAATATTGGGAAAGAAAAGAAGAATTCTGACTTATTCAAGTTTCCCAGCATGGGGTCAACTTATTAAATGCTCTTGGGGGCACTGTTGAGCCATATTAAGTACTGGAGTTTGTCACACGTGAATGTTCATATAGGTAAATTTTATATAAAGCAGCACCCATTGGAAGAGATAGCATGGCATACATTAGAAAACAACCTTGTCCATTATACAGAGATAGAGAGAAATATGGTTCCTTTCTAAGTTCTATCCTATGAATAACACACAAAAGACTTGATCACCTGCACTGCCAGATTTAAAGCTTTTAAGGGGGTGGGGGGAAGGGGAAAGCCTCATTATTTCAGATCATTGTGCAGAAGAAAATCTTTATTCAGTTGGTCCCTTCAGAGAAGAACGTGTGGAGGGAGGGAAGGAGTCTTTGAAAATCACGCCATGCTGTGATGCTTGAGAGGGTCTTTTCTGAGCACATTTGTTGCTTCAGGGCATCTGGGTGAGATCAAAGCAAAAACAGCCTCCGTCTCCATATTATTGGCAAAGCGCTTTCTCCAGGAGTGTTCTTGGTTCTCTTCTGCTTCTCCTGGGCTCTGGGTGAGCAAGGATAATTATCTAATCTTACAGTGCATATTCTGGAGGGCCAGGAGTCAGAGGCAACGATGCTGATGCAAATCTTTATCCATCCTGAGCATGCTCACTGCTCCACTGTCTTTATGAACCAGCTAGATCTAAAGTTTTCCTCACAAAGAAACAAAACAGGACCTGCTCAACAAAGCAGGAAGTTTGAAAAGAAAGCTGCATTTTCATAGCACTCTTCATTTATTTTGTCCATATTAGAAGGAGGGAGAAGCAAAAGGCATCTGACAGATCTGTTGGAAGAACAAACCCAAATCATATCTATATTTATGTATTTTTTAAGGTATTTTCTTTTTCAATCCTATCTTTAAAATAAAGTATTTGTCCAGGCTAGATCACAACATGAAAAGCAATATAAATATAACAGAATTGTATTTAACACAATAGCATTTTTCCTGCTAAAGGAAACATTGTAAAATATATAAAACCAGCAGAACATTTAATCATGAAAAGTGTTTCTGATTTTAAAAAAAACGATGCAAGAAGTCATATTAAAAGAAAAGACTTGCTTGGGTGTTATTTTTATAATTAGGTTGGGGAAAAATGTAAAATCAGGAAACCTTTTTTCTGAATTTTCTTTCTATATTAACCCATATTTGGAATATTCATATAAATATTCCTACTGAAATATGAAATATGAATCATGGCATTTCAAAACATATTTCCAGCCTATATTAAAATAAGAATATTGCAAAGTTTAAAGTAACATTTGTTGAAACATAAATTGTATATGTGTATGCATGGATACAAGTCTTTAAAGTTCATCCACATCTGCGGCAGAAAGTCAGATTTGTATCTTGTTGCACTGTGTGCTGGGCGCAGTATGTGACCAAAAGTCTCTGGCAACCTACAGAGATCTATTCGTCTGCCTCCCAGTGAGGCTAGAAGACTGATGGTGAACCCAAGACATGCGTGTCAAAGCTGATATACTTGATGTTTTGGGTGACATGCCAGCGTTCACGCCAGCGTTCACAAACACATGACAACCATTCCTGAAAGCACATCCCGTTCCTGTGCAATTTTGGAGGCTGTGGAGGCCACACAAGAATGGGGCGTGTTCTCGCACAGCCTCTGAAAATGGTGCAAGAACGGGACGCGCATGCGTTTGTGTGGTTGTCCGAGGCTGAAGGAGCTGTGGAAGAGCATTCTCCAAAGCCGCTTCAAGAAAGAAGGCCTCGTAGGACCGGAGCAGCCTCGGGCAGGCTTCACGGGGGCACGTTAACAGGGAACGCTGCCTGAAGATACACAGTGCACGGCAGACCCTGGGGGCCGTTGGGCCGTAGGGGCCATCGTGTCGTTCCCCGAGGCTTATGGCGCAGGGCAGCCTGTTTGAGCAGCAGTGGTGATGCGAAGGCTGAAGGCGAAGCCCGGGCCTCCCTGCAGGCCCATTCTCAGCATGGCCACCGAGTGCTGCTCTTCAGGGCAGCCTAGATGGGGGGGGGAGAATCGCTCCCCTTTTGCTTGGTGTGCATGTGCGACACACCTGAAGAGTCCAGTGAGGCGTTTTCTGAATTGTTGGCCCGCCAAGCCCAAAAGGTTCACCTTCACTGGGTGACAAGCAGCCCGGCAGCAGTCACGTTAGGTCATGAGAGAGGTCACACAGAGTTGGAGAGACAACAAAGAAGCGGCCCCAGCTCATTTTCTTCTGAACCCTGGGCCAAAACCCAACATGTCCTTCTTTTCCAGCAAGCATCTTCCAATGGCTGAGGTTAGTCCCGAGGCCCTTGGGCCTTTCTTTTGGCAGAGTTCTTGCGCTTCATGTGTTTTTCTTTCTGTGACATGTCTACTTTCAGTCTTCCCTAGCTGAGCCACTGTCTGACCTAGTCACGTATTTCTTCTCAAGGGTGAGATGAGGGATGAAGAGATATTTGGTTGAAATGTTAGATAAGGTGATAAGTTACTGAAATGATTTGTAACCCATCCTGATGAAGAAGGAAGTCATTTCTTTATGCATCTTTTTCCTTTATTTTTTTCTTCTTTTATCTCTTACTTATGGTTTTTTTTAATCTTTTTTTATATTTTTATTTGTTTGAGTTTATTTTTATCTTCATAAATTTAAATTTTAATGAACAATACCACCTTAAAAAAGTGTTACTTCTCAGCATTTTCCTTGGAAAGCAATTAAAGCAAGGAAGCCAAGGAGCCTGTTGACCGCTGCAGAGATGACTAGGCAACGAAGACCAGGCCTTCTCATTCATGCACACCTGAGCCACCTGGTGGCCAGACAAATGGAGGAACATTCCCCTCCTACTGAAATGAATTTCTCTGAAACTCTAAAAAAAATTTCCCCAAATTCCTCAGGGAGGGGGACCCATGATAACTGGAAAGGAATTTTATTTATTTATTTATTTGTATCCTACCTTTATTATTTTGAGGGACGTGGCAGTCAAATGGCTGAGACGTGGGGCTCGTTAGCTAGAAGGTCAGCAGCCCAAGTTCGAGACCCAGGCACCGCATAACGGGGTGAGCTCCCACTACTTGCTCCAGCTCCTGCCAACCTAGCAGTTCAAAAGCATGTAAAAAAATGCAAGTAGATAAATAGACATCGCCTAATTAGATGGGAAAGGTAACAGTGTTCCACGTACAGCCGCATGACCACAGAAGCGTCTTTGGACAGATGCTGGCTCTTCATCTAGGAAATGGAGATGAGCACCGCCCCTTAGAGCCAGACCCGAATGAAAGGCAAAACTTTTACTTTTTTAAAACATTATTTTACAAATAACTCAAGGTGGCAAACTTATCCAACATGCCTTTCTCCTCCTATTTTCCCCACAGCAGCAACTCTGTGAGATGATTTGGGTTGAGAGAGAGTGAAATGAGAGGTTTTTTAAAAAAAATATTCAGGGGAAGAAATAAGTCTTGTACTACTTCATGGAACAAAGCAGGGTCTGCTTAGAAGATTCTAGCTCTATAATTCTATAAAATAGTGTTGAAAGAGGAATGCTGATGCAGCATACAATAACATTTTTTCTTTTCAGTTTCTCTGTCTCTCTCTCTCTCTCTCTCCCACACACACACAGACCATATGCACACTGAGGAATGATAGCACACTTATAATTGAATGTATAGATTTTTTTTCCTGCCAAACTGAATTTAAATGGCTTTATATTTATTGCTGTTCTCTGTCCACCTCTTTCTTATGATATAATTCATGCATAAGAGGTATGACAGAAAGATTTACAGCAGGGAAACTTTTATTTCCATAAACATCATGCAGCACATTAAAACTTACAATCTCTGTCCCCCTAAGGATCCAGAGATGGCAGTTTTCCCTTTTTCACTGCCTTATTTTTAAACCTCAATGTGTTCATTGATGTACAGGAAATCCAAGACTATGGACATCTGGCTTTGCTTCCCAGCTCTGCTACAAAGGTCCATTATGATCTTTGACAAGCACACTCTATCCTTTATATGTTTCATTTCCCCCAGAAGTTGTGGTGCCGTTTTAATAGGGATTTGTTTTAGAGCAGATGATTGCAAATCATTATCTCTATCTATTATCTCTACATATCTATCATCTTTCTGTCTCTCTCTCAAGGCTCCAAAGCATGACAATAAGTCTACTTGAAAGACACAAAATCTACTCTTTAAAGGCATCTCTTCTTAAAAGGAGTCCAGTTAGAGAACTTGGAAGGGGATGGGAGGAGAGATCCATGTGTGAAAGCTTGATTTCAAAGGCAACTTTCTCACTTTAGCCTGGAATCACCAATTGTGTCCATCCATACATCCTCTTCACCTCCCACAACATCACAGCAATGGCCAAATCTCTCAGTTTTGCTTTCTCCCACATTCAATTCAACATTTTTCTTATTCTTTTAAAAAAGAAATGTGCTCATTTTATTAAGTCTGAAAAAAATTAAAAAGGGAGAAAGGGAGAGAGTGAGAGTGACAAAGATCAAAATAACTCTATCTGCTCCAATTCAATAGGTCCGGATATTACAAACATCAAGGAGTATGTTCATCCACAATGCTATGGACATAAGCATTTTCTGTGAATAAATAAATCTCTCATTTTTGCTTTTATTGCTCACAAAAAACAAAACAAAGATTATCAAATTCTTAACATCACATTTACTTAAAAATGTGAATGTTGGAAACTTCTTATCAAAAATAAAATGAATGCAGTTTTCATGCTTCCCTAGTTTGATGTTATGGTTATTAATTGTTATAAGGCTAATTTGACATGGGCTATAAGGGAGTAACAAAAAGGCAGAAGCAAGAAGATAATCTATGTGTAGTTTTTTTGTTGTGGGAAGGAGATGTACTTTCATTAGTATTTTCAGCAGGCCCTTAGATTTCCACCCTTCCCTTCTGACTAGCTTTTGTGATGGCAAGGCTGACAACCTGGAGCTAGGAAAGAATGGAGCATCACTGGATTCCAACTTGTCTTATCCTCATCTATCTCCCAAATATTTAAATCCCACTCCAACATCTGTTCCATTCTGCTGAAAGATAGAACAGCATATTTTAAAAAAACAACCCTGAGCTTATTTTCAAGGACACGAAAAGGGTCTGAGTATTCCTATATTTATTATTCACAAAGAGTTAGAATCCTGGAGTTGTGTGAGATTACAAAAACCATGTTCTGTATTTTCCTGATACTTTGCCCATGTCCTTGTGCATTCCCAGAATCAGAGTCTAAATGTATTGATGAGGTTAGCATTCATTTGTCAGATCTATGAAGAGAAACACTGAAACCTTTGCTGAATTCTGTGGCAGAGGTGAGCTGCAAAACCTCTGCTGCATCAGCAAATACTGGGAAAGAGCTTTTAGTGGGCAAGTTGTCCAAAAGGAAAGTGATTTGGAATGATTCCTACACTGTGTGTGCGCTTGGTTGGTTGGTTGCTTGGTTTTTGAGAGGCTGAAGTGAGAGCTCATTGCCACTGAATGAACAGTATATTGGGGCCTATTATTTCCCTTCATTATTGTAGAGTGGCTCAATAAAACCAAATGTGTTATGCGTCCGCCGCAGTGACAGTGTATTTCCTTCATGACACAACATCATTGTGTGCCTAAGGAAACAGCTGCACCAGCCAGGAAAGTGATGACACATACTTGGAATTTTCTCCATCTTTCAACTATGTTTTTGATGACTATCCCATGAAATGAATAAAAGCTATCCGGTATAAATGTTAGGCAGGTGCTACCCAGCTGCACAACAAATATGGAAAATGTCGCTCATGAGAACATTTTCTCTCTTCTCTCCCTCAGCCCCTCTGGTCACTCCTTACCCTTCTTCCTTCTGGCCCAGTCATCCTCCCATTACTATTATTGACATGAAAAGTCCGTGATCCTTTCATTCCAAATAATTTAATTATTTTCCTTCAATTAAAAACACCTATACATTTACTTTCTATCTTCTGGTCATCCATCCATGTTTTACCCTCCTTTGTGCTGTTTAATAATCATTTTTATTTGATGTCTTATAAATGACTGTTTTTTGAAGAGTAGCTATTATATGCTATCCTTCAAATTCCCATCCAGCTTGGCCTTTGGAATCCTGGAAATTAAAGTCTCAACATATCAGTAGTATGTGAAACTGAGGTAAAATCTGTTGCTATTTGACAATATAGAGGGCAGAAATTTAAGCAAATGGGAGCGTTATCTAATTGAAGACACTTGGCTTCAATTAAAGCTCATAAAGGCTAGTTTTCTTTGAGGTTTTCTAGAACTTTTAACAGTCTGCTTTGATGTAAGACAGTTTTCTAGATACTTTGTTCTTAGTTATTGCCATATGCTATTTATATGTGAGGTATTAAAGCCATATCTAATGAGAGGAATCTGTTGCTTATAAATGTTTGGAAAAGAGTCCTGATCTGAGAGAGAGACAGACAGAGAAACAGACACCCAGGCAGACAAACAGAATGTTGGAAATCTAGACCTGAAACAGTCAAATCAAAGGATTTAAGCTAGCCACTTGGCTGCATTGAACAATTTTACTCCATTTGCAGGGAGGATTTTTTTAAAGGACCCAGAAGACCTGAAGAGGTGCAAAGATCTCTCTATTTAGAGTACCAGAAAAGTAGGAGTGCTTCAAATAAGGCTTTTATCACCTTTCCTTACTCATCAAGGATTCTGAGGAGATGCGGTCTACCCATGCCTCATGGTTCCTTTCTTTTTCTTACTGGGAAAAAATCCATGAGGAAGGAAAAGCAGAATACTCGCCATAGTAGTGATCTTGGACCAAAGGTACTTCCTAGCTCTTTCTCGTACTACTGGCTTTAAGATCACAGTTCAGTAACAGAGTTGGAGTAGATTTGTAAATGTTGATATATGTTGATAAAAACTAGCTTCAACCTGTAAAATTTAAAAGCAGGTTTACAATACTATGATTTATTTTGCCTAATAAGAATGTATATTAGAGAGCCAGTCTGGTGCATTTTGATTTTTACATGATAATTTGGGCCTTTTTTTTGAAATGCTAAGTTTCTGAATATCTTGAACAAATTTTGATATGGTATTTGGATTTTCTTTATTGTGCTGAATCTGCAGTTGTTTTGTCTCTCTCCTGTGTTAGTTTCACATTCCTATACATATACTAAAAATACAGTTCTTACATTGGAATTTGAATGTTGGAATTAAAACACAAGTAAAAGCTCAACTCATGATACAAATCTGAATTTAGAGAGGTGGCAGAAAGTGATGGTGATCTCTCCAGAAACAATACAAGTACTTTCTAACCTTCTTGTAGAATGGAGAATATGGCAGAGGAACAAGCTGTTTTGGCTCCCTGGTGTTACCCTGAAGATAAAGAATAGAAATGATACCCTGAATACTTTCCATTCATTCTATCCATCTGTGACCTGATTTGAACCTATACAGTCAGATGTCAGAGACTTGTGAATAAGTATATTGTGCAAAAGTTGGATTCCCACCCACCCCTTCCACTCTCAAAGAATGCTTGCCAGGAACTGGTGTTTTGAAATTTTGAGAACAGCTTAATTAAAAAGATTAATCTTTTAATTTATCCTATTTATCTACAACATAGATCTTGATTATCCACCTAAAACTGTGCAATTATATAGTCAGTGTTTGCAGTACTTCTCCAAGAGACTTCCAGTAAAGTTTATAGACGATGGTCCATTACTGCGGGACTTTGGGACCAAAAGAAGTGCCCTGTTTTGCAGAATGAACAGGTCCCTTGATGTGTTGGACTTTAATTCCTACCAATTTCTAGCAAGCATGGCCAATAAAAAGAATTATGAGAACTGTAATCTAAAATGAGGGCCTCAGTTGCCTACATCTGCCCAAAGGCAGCAGGGCCAGAATATAGTTGGCATAAATAAAGTAAATGAAGTAATACACACTAACCTCTTAGAAGTGATTCCAGGGACAAATATAATTCTATTAAGATCAAAATAAAAAGACTTAACACACTATACATTTGCTATTGTTTACTGTTTGCTATTGTTTTATATCAAATATGTAAGGCTGAAAAATGTATTTCTGAATTAGCAAATCATTGTAATTTCTTATCATATATCTTTTAAGAAGCACTATAGAGTCTTCTAATATCTATAATTCTTTGGTAGAGTGTTTCATTCTTTTTTCAAATTAAGTTTTGAATAACTAAATAATCTTCATGCACAAGCCAAAAATATATCAATAATGGTTGATCGTGTAAGTCTCATGATGTTCTACATCAAAATCATTAGATTATAAAATTGATCATCTGCATTATATTTGACTTGCAACTTTTCAAACTTTTTCTTCCCCTCTGTTTTTCTACCTTTTGCTATTCGAGTTAAGTAGGCTAGTAATTTCTTTCACATTTCTTGTGTTATCTTTGAATTTACTGCAGGCGATAGCAAACATTATTGTTGGTATTTTTGCTTTCAGCTACATATATTTTCATCGTTCCCTGTCTACCCAAACTTCCTAATCTGAGAAAACCCATGGATGTAACCTTCTCATCATGTCTTTCCTTGGGATTTAACTGAACTGTGAAAAGACAGAGGAACTCAAAGCTTTGGAGAGATTATTGTGCAAGCCAGGGCATTCATACAATCCCCTTGGCCACCTCATCACTAAATATGTGAAAGAAGTTGGCATTAGGATTTCAATGACATAATCCTCTTCTTTGGGGGAAAATTAAAAGCAGTTCTCTTTTATCATAAGGTAGAGAAAAAAGTAGGATAATCTTTCTGTGTGGCACTAATAAAGATTATTAAATCTATTAGGCTATTCATCTGCCAGAAAATTTTACTTGTGTGAAAAATCTAGGGGGCTTGGCTCCATTGAGAAAGAAAAATGGGAATGATTAGAACATACATGGAATTTTGTTTCATTCAATTTGACGAGTTGATTTTCTATGGAAATCTATTGCTTAATGCTGATCAAACAAAATAATGGAATTCCTCCCAGGGGCTTTGTACATAGTTGCTCAAATATCTGCTGGTTATTTTTATGCAGAGCTGTTTTGGAGTGGCTGTAAGTTTTTAGGAATGTATTTTCCCCCAGTTATCTACAGGAAGAATATTACATTTAATTATTTGAATTCCTGCATCAATGTCATAAAAACTACAAGCACCTGTGTATTCAAATAGTGCTCATATGAAGATTTTTCTCACTAAAATAAAGCCATGGAAAAGCTGCCGCCTGATGTATTCTCAAGGGACAGAGACAAATATCTGTCAAAGGCAGCTTGTTTGTCAGGATTTGAACTATTGCTAAACTGCCATTGTCTCTAAGAGCACATGAGCGAGAGAAAAATAAGACTTTTCAGGTGAACTAAAGAGACCATAAACTGAATTTATGATGATCTCCAGTGTATGTTACTTACATTAAAACAAATTGACATGTGCATAATTCATTACTTTTTTCTCCTTTATATAGCTACAGGCATACTTAAAATATATTGTATTCTCTGCAAAAAAAATGGGGAGGGAATGTCAGCCATGTAATAGACAGGTTTTTTTAAACTCTTAGATCTTTGAAATCGCAATGTCTGCTTCACACATGGTTGCAATATGTATCTTTAGCGTCTCCTGATTTGAAAGCCATCAGCATAAATACTCTTCCTTATCCATGCATAAGAGCCATCTTTGTTAATGCTGAGATAAATAGGGCAGTTTGTATGATCTTTCCTCCTGCTCTGAACAAATGGTAGACTAATCTCATCTTAATTTAATAATACTTGAGCTACCAAAGGGCATAGCCTTCTTGTGTCATTGAAGGAATATTAGAAAATCCAGGTCTGGCCAGACATTTGCAATAATTTACAAGAGGAACAACTTTGGAATGTAGTGCTTGGCTCTAAAACATGGAGTCCTTTATAGGATCTGCATTTCTTGCCATCAATCGCAGCTCCTATCTATAATAGAGATGTGGAAAGGGACACAGAGCCCTCTCTTTTCTGTTATGGTGCCAAGCAGTCATCATCCACAACAAAGGTTCTGCTTTGTTTGTTCAGCAGAAGCCCCTCATTCAGGGAATATCACTGATGGAAGTTGGTGCATAAATGGTTGTTGATTAGTTGTTACCTGGTCTATTTTTTCATTTTCTAATTCTGTAGTGATAAACAATGGAAGTTATACAGTATCTATACATAGAGAAAAGCACAGAGTCAACCTTGATTTTTGAAGACCACCATTATGGCTTACAATTAAAACAAAATGAATACATTTGTTTCTACACAACTATTTTAGGATGTGCATTCATTTTAGCCATATTACTAAAAGTATTTGAAAGGCAAAACTGCTGTGCATGAAGGGCCAATGCAAAGTATCCATTTATTAAGCAACAAGGTAATTGAGAGAAATTCAGTGAGAGATGCTCTTTTCAAGCAAACCAACCAATCAACTCGTAACTCATATATTAGCAATGCAATACACTTTTAGAGATTTAAGCTAGGTTATCTCAGATATAAATATAAACAATGATTTAGTCCTCCATATGTTCATGTGCTGTATTCTTTTCCAGGGTTTTTTGATTCCCTCTTTGATTTCCTGGTTTGGGGAAAAGGAAGATACTTTGCGGTGTGCTTATCATCAGAAACAGCAATAATGTAACACTGCTTATGATTGAAGGGAATCAGTCTTAAGCCACATGAAAAGACATCACACTCAGGTAAACAAGAAAATCTACTCATCCCAAAATCTGGTCACCTCAAAGGAACATATATATAGAATATTCAGAAACAAGCATAGTTTTGTGAGCAATTTTATTTATATGATTATGCATGATGGAATAAAGTATAGCAATTATTATCAGTAATGAGAGCTGTGAAAAGTAGGCTTCAGTGATACAGATAGTATGACCATAGCTAACAGCACTCAACAAATAACACCTTAAATATGCAAAATGATGTTGGTGTCCCACTTACCCCATACCCAAATAAAACTAAGAGACTTTTTTTCCCTTATCTGAAATTCTTGTCAGAAAGAGGAACCTATCTAACAACATCTAAGCAGAATGCCCAACAACTGTTGCACATATAATTCTCTTTGCAATGAACTCTGCATGTTTCAAAACCCAGGATACTACTCCAGCAGATAATTAATTGCAGATAATGATTATTCAGATTAATTTTATTTAGAATAGGCAATCTATGTACTTGATTGTTAATATACTCTTATTCTATATGTTTTTTCCATTTATTCAGACAAACTTCTTGTTATATCTGAATATTTTACTTTTTGCTTAGAAATTAACTTCCTTACAAAATCTTCCTCTTGTGCAAGATTATGCACTCACGTGAATCCAAAGTACCTTCTTTCTGTGGTTTCTTATAGCTGATCTGATAAGAAAAGAAAACTCCAGCTGGATAGGTAAGTCCTTTTCCTTTCCCACTCCCAGTTGGGAACCCTTGAAAGAAGAGATCTGCTTATGAGGAAAAGTCAACCCAACTCCCCAATCTGTAAAAGTAAGCTATTATGAGAAGCAATGACTTACAGCACACAACTTAATGATTGTTTTGCATTCCCCAAGATATGGAAAAATCCATCTCCTTTTTTATAGTTATTTGTAGGGCAGCTCAAAAGCAATTTTGATGAACAGACATCCCACTGGAAGCTGTTATAGAGTATTGCAAAACACATTGCAGAAGACTTAAAGACATTTTTCAGACTTTGCACACTGTAATCATAAACATCTGTAAAATGATGGTAGCCTTGTACACATGTCAAATAAACTCAATAGTTTTTCTTCTATGATCTATGAGTAGGCTCAAGATACTGCTGTCTTTATACATGTGTTTTGCATTGATCCACTTTCCTTTTGCAGTAGCAAAACATATATGAACATAATCTATCATACAAACACACTATTGTAAGGATCACTATCCTCATTCATGGTGTAATTATTGTTATACATATATCTTCCTGAAATTTAAACTTTCATTAAATGTAAACTTTAATTTTTAGAAATTTAAACTAAGATATACATGTATCTTCCTGAAAATTAAATCTATCAGATTTCATATACTGTGAAATCAAATGTAAAATAATTGTAGTTTTGTCACTTCAAAGATTAAAATAGCCAGATATATAACCTACAGATCATTATAAAATTCAAATGTCTATTTCCAAACATTTTTTCTTACTTTTGTAGGAGTTATGTGACTTTGCACCATACAACTATAAATCCAAGAGGACAGTTTCTATCTTTTGTATTTTGCATTTTGGTGTGATGTTCATCCAGACGCAATTCATTACCTTCATGATAGGTATTAG
>JANHZU010008933.1:124793-137475 GCA_032468055.1 Acrochordus granulatus | reverse complement strand
TACCTATGATGACAATTACAGGCCTCTCTCATCTTTTTAAGTGGGAGAACTTGCACAATTGATGGCTGACTAAATACTTTTTGCCCCACTGTATATGATCCATCTAGAATCTTTAGCTATATGGCTAGCTTTACCACATTCTTGATCCTTATTTATAGCACAATAGTCACTTTGTTTTCTTGCATTTTCTATTTGTGGCATATGATAAAGTAAATAATGGATTAGCTGATGAGTTTATTATGGAGGATCTTGGCACTATAGTTTGGAATAGTGTGACGACTTAATAATTTCTAATTCTCTTCCAAGTTTTTCAGTTATTTTGTTTCTTTATAACTGACAAATATAGATGCTTAATTATGATAGAGCTGTACAAACTTGATGAAAGATGTTCATTTAATTCATGAAAGATATCAAGGAAAATAGAAAGATCCTTTCTTCTCCCTCATAAAATTTTAACTCATGATTATCCAATAAGGTAGATAGACAATAGAATCTCCAAAGGAAAAAAAGAAAAGGAGGTACGATCATGGTCTTCATTTTAGATGTGCTTAAAAGAGAATTACAGAAAAAATAAGTCAATAAATCTGTGTCTGTTTGCTGCAATAGCTATAAATTGTGACATAAAAAATGATGGTTTTTATGTTCAGTGGTTAAACAACCTTGAGTGCCACTTACTATTTGAGTGAGCAGAAGAGGGATTTTTTTTCTTCTATTACAAATTACAGAATTCCTGGAAGTATCTGGCTGGAGACATTAATCTAGGATCAAATTTCCTGCATCTCTGTTTGAAACAAACTTGGAGTAATTGGGTTTCTTACGTTTGAATTCTAGTTGCTTCTCTTCTTTTTTTCAACGAGATTGGATGACATTCCTTTTAGCTACTGATGCCTTCTCCATTCTGCTACTATCCAGATTAGGCTAGAAATGGGGAGACCATGAGTTCTAGTCCCCCCTTTGCCATGAAAGCTGGCCAAGTGACTTTGGGCCAGTTTAACTCGCCTCACAGACTTGTTGTTATGGGGAAAACAGGACAAGATAGGGGTACTTGATATGTCTTGCTATTTTGAGTTCTTTATAGAAATAATAAATAAATAAATACCTCCCTAGCTACAGGTTGAGCCAAAATAGAAGATAATCTTTTAGTTGCTGAGGGCAACACGTTTGATTTTGGAGGGACATGGGCAGCATGGATGGGGCCATGAGGCAAAACAGGCATGGGTGTGAGGTGCTTACATCAATGGACAGGATATTTTTTCTTTGTGTGTGTATTTGTGTGAATATATGTTTGTGTCTACACGTTGAGGTATTTTTGTTTATTCCTTAAATACTAGGGCTTCCATTATTTTCATATTACAAAATGGTGGGAAACAATTTAATCATGATTGGGGAGGGAGGGACCAGGTCTCTAAAAACAAAAGTATTTATGGATCGTGTCTGGCTCTACATCTACAGATTGCCAGTTTCAGGGGTAGAATGATTTACTGAATCTGACGTGGCTCCATTCTAGCCTTATGTTAACCTTTCCCCCCCGCCTTTCTCTCTCAACAAAATTCTGTGCAATACACATGTCTTTTCCCCTCCCTCCTCCTCCTTTGTTACACTCTACTGTTCTGGCAGATGTTTCATTTCTAGAATATGTTTCCCTCTGAAAGATATATTGGTATATGATCGCAAGAAACTTTGATGTCACAATTTTGATTGAACAGGAATGTTCTAGTATACTCTAGGAAGATTTGTGTTGAACTATACAATTGTTAACATCATTCAGTGTCCTTTTTGGAACTAAACTCTATTTCTCATACTAATCGACTGAACATAAGCAGCAAATCAGAGATTCTGGTGAATTCCAAAAGAATACATGAGAAAATTATTTTCAGTTTTTCTTTAAAGAGGAAAAAATATTTAAGCTGCGATATGATTGTTCTGAGAAAATAGGCGAGTGACGTTCTTGAGATGTAATGTCCAAGTTTTCAATTGTGTTGAATGTTATGGTTGTCAGTGTTATGGTTGTTCTAAGGAAAATGGTCATCCTGTTGGTCATTATGTGTTCCCACGCATTGCAACGTTCAATTCTGAATAACCACCATCATTTGAACTAGCAATATACTTTTTTTGTAGGGGGAATAAAAGTGAAGAAAAGCTCTCAGCTGTCTCAACTTTCAGCTTAGGACTCTCTACTGAAAATAACTCAACCATTACTTCTTAAACTTATCATTTGTAATCCTGAA
The DNA here is from genome assembly GCA_032468055.1 of Acrochordus granulatus. Taxonomy (NCBI): domain Eukaryota; kingdom Metazoa; phylum Chordata; class Lepidosauria; order Squamata; family Acrochordidae; genus Acrochordus; species Acrochordus granulatus. The sequence goes on along the minus strand of JANHZU010008933.1, from coordinate 135,247 downwards.
AAAATACTTAGATCACACTGAGCTTAGCAGGAGGAAATCACTGGGTATCTGTCAGATAGTACTTTAACAAAAAAATAACTGTATTGTGAATTCACTGAATTTACAGTAAAAATAAATACTATTGCTTGAAGATGGGCCTCATTTTCCAAGGATCCCAAAATGATCAGAGTAACATGATTAAAAAAACAAAACAATCCAAATGAGGTGGGAGATTCTAGGATCTGAGTTAATTAAAATCAATTCTGTTTTTAGTTACTTGGAAGAATGAATTGCTAAATATAGAATTATGAAACTTACAAGAAAAACAGGCCTTACCAAAGAAGATTTAACAAGGCTTGAGCAAAAATAAGTTTTTTAAAAAATAGGCTCATTATTTGTGGTTCGTCACTCAGTCAGCCAGATGTTCAGACTGGATTTGGCATTTTTATCCACCTATTGAGTTCCTCCCAAGGACCTGGGGTAGGCAGATGCTCTTCTTTGATGTTGTTAAAGGTATTATTTAGTCTCTGAAAACAACAAAAGTATGATTAGATATGTTTTGAATCAAATTTTTTTCAGACAGAATGTGAGATAATTTGCAGTGACAATCACTGTGTTACTTTTAAAAATGCATAACTTGAGGAATCTTGTATTGATAGCTAAGAAAGTTGACATTTTGTAATGATTCCTCATAAGGATCTAGCTCAGGGGTGTCCAACCTTGGCAATTTTAAGATGTGTGGACTTCAACTCCCAGAATTCCTCAACAGCATAGCATAGTTGGACACACCTGATCTAGCTTGTTCAACCCACAAATTGTATTCATTTTTTTTCTGGAAAAAAAGCACAAGAGTTTTAGCTCTTTGTATTTTGTCCATTCAAGCATTGAAAGAGTTCCATTTTTTCCAAGTCATAGGCTAGATCCAAGACTTAGCGGAATTCGTGGTACAATTCAGAGCAAATGGGAGTCATTTCTGAACTATGGATCCAATCCTTCAAACCAGTTCAGCTGAACTTAAGTTGCATAGTTCTCAAATGGCCAATTTATTCTCTGCTTTTATGGTCAACATCCAGATTCAGAGTGAAGCAAAACCCTCTTCCTCCACCTAAGGAGTATGAAACTGTATTCAGAATGAACCCAGTTCATTTCAGAATTTGGACTTCAGAGAAATTTTAAAGAAAGTAGGATCTTTTAAAATGGAATTTATTCCTGCATGAATAGCCAATTCACGAAAACTATTAATATCCTTTTAAAATATTTATCGATTGTCATTTTTTTGTTTTTATTTCCCAGAGCTCAATTCTCACACACATACATGGACCATCTCCATCTTTAAATATAGATTTATTTGGCTCAGTCTTTTAGAGTGTTGTGTTCTTTGGGAATAAAGTTAGATAGTCTGAGAACTAAGAGCAATTTACTCTGATGTATAGTTAAATTATACAGCCCAGATTTTAAAGCTTTTCTTCCCTTCTTAAATCATTGACTGTATCTAATAAGGCTTTTTCTCTGCACTATCATTACTTGTTTTCAAAAACTTTTGCAATAAGAACTCTCCAAATTATGCCCCCTCAGCTAGCTCATCTGTTCAGGCAATAAGCAAATTTTTATTGCTTTTATGAATTAAAATTACTTTACATCCAATCACTTCCCAAACATCTGTAGCTGAATCAGTCTAGGGAGCTTTTGAAAAATCAATCAGTGGGGAACAGCTTTCACTCGGTGTGAGTGTGTGTCTCTGTGTTTTAAATTAATAAAGTATTTATACCTATTTGCTTCAGATGAAATAAGAGCAAACCCTCATTTGATATGGAATTCACCTGTGACACCAACAGCTCTGAAACACCTCTTGCAGCTGGCCATAAAGAAATTAATCGGGATTGTGGCCTGTTGGAGAGAAATAAGAACTGCCACAAAGGCATAAGAATAAAACAAAATAACTATGATCTGCTTTCTTAATGTAGCAGTGGGCAAGAGTAGCGTCATTTTAATCATGGACCTACTATGCTGACATAATTTACTAACTACATACAGAATATTATGAGCTCTGTTCATATGCTTATGGATATCAGGGGAACTGAATCAGGCCCATTGTCCCTGCTAGTTGTTGCCACTCTCCATGTGATGTTTTTTCCAGAAAACATCCATAGACTTCCCACTTTGTTGAGAATGCAGGTCCCAGAATCCTCAGCCACCATGGGCACCTGCTCAGATTGGGGAAACCTTATATTGAAGGATAAAAATACTTATAGTAACAATTCAGAAAGTAGATAATAATGCAAAGGTAAGCTAGTAGAGAGGAGAAAAAAATGGATACACTAAAATGGTGCATGCACTGCCTCTGGTCCCTTTGGGGAAATCCCTGGGACTTTTCATGTTCATGTTCCTAATCATGAAATAAATTGTTTAAGCAGTACTAGTTGAGGCTACTGATGTCAACTACTTAGTGTCAACCACTTAGTGTCAACCAAACCAAAAAGGCTTTTTGAGGCTAGTCTCATCCAGTTGCAAATGTTTATTAGTCTCTATATAACTGGATGCTACAATTTGGCTCAAAGTCAAGATAAGCAGGGTGGGGTAATGATCAGAGTATTGGACTAGGAAAGGTTCAAGCCCACCCTAAACTGAGGCAGCTTTGTTGGTTGATTTGATCCAATTGCTGTCAATCACCTCTACCTCCTTTACAGGGCTGTGTTATGGAGAAGGGGTCAAATGTACACTGACTTGATTTTCTAAAGAAATTGTGGGATATAAATCTTCTCATCTTTAGACCCTAGCCTAGACTCTTTCATAGCACTACTAAGTAATATCTTAAAAATGATACTGTTTGCCATTCTATTGAAAGGATGGATGCAATGGAGATCTTAAAGCAACATTTAGTTCCTCACCTTTGCCATATCATTGACTTTCATAATAATATGACTATATGCAGCATTCATCTTTTTTCTTGTCCACGTTTGGTCTTAATTTATCATTAGTTGAAATTGTTAAATAAATATTACAAGGCAATTTCAATTCACATGGCATTTTTTTAAAAAAAAATTACAAGTACTTTTTATTTTTGGTGAAATTATTTTAATGTTTCTTCACAACCATAGAGAAACCATTGGTTTCTGATATCATAATCACATTTATGGTTATGTGTGATGGTTGTCTCCTCAGGTTACATTTTAATGTCAGTAACCCAGGCTTAAATAAATCAAAACTGCATAGGCTGTTTAGGACTAGAGATATCTATCTATTTAGGACTAGAGATATCTAGTCTAGATATCTAGACTAGAGATATCTATCTCCTTCAGGTGACTGGAAAAATAATGAAATACTTATTTAATGGACTTCTTCAAAAAAATAGAGGGAATAGTAGAAAGCTGGAGAAAAGGAAAAAAGTAAATTGTTCTTCAGGGAGTTGAATGAGCAGCTTCCTACTTACAAAGCAGGAATTAAAGCCATTTTGCTGTAAGAAGTAGCTTTCAAATATGTTTAAAAAGAGTAAGATTGAATTGGTTATAAGCTGCTTGTTACACATGCATGTATGTCTATTTTGTGCTTTAATTTTGGGTATATAAATTCAGATAGAGTTTAACTGTCTCTGTGAGCATGCATCTGGCTTGCATGTGTGTATATGTATATACATACAGAATAAAGAAAAAAATTGTATACACATACAGAATAAAGAAAACCATTGGTCATTGCTTTCTTGATACCGAAATGTGAGTGGGCTCAGCAACATGGGAATTGTCCAATGAGAGGATGTGGCAGCTGTTCTCAAGATGGGATGACTTGTAGTTGTTGCTAAAGCCTCTTAGTCCAGGCAGGATCTTCACTCTAAGTTGTCATGAGCGACTTAAAAAGGAAAATGCAGATATGACCTCAGTATATAGTTTCTCCTCAGGTATTAATCAGGATGTGCGTATACATTTTGTTTATATATGTGTGATTGCATGTGAGAGTGTCTAATCAGCATGACCATGCATGGAGTGCTCTATGAATGTGCATGTTTCTGCTCTTCCCTCATGTTGCATCTCTATGTGTTTGCCTGCATGGCTATGTATACAACACATTCCACTGGGGATCACATGACCGGACAAGAAGAGGGAGGCTTACAGTGGAGCAATCATCCAACTGAATTTCCCAATTGAATTATGGGATGCAATCCCAATGCATCTGGAGGATACCTGGCTGGGACGGGTTGCTCTTGAGTCCAGTGAGAGCAACAAGGGTTGAAAATGTATCCGAAGATCAGCAGCAATAACAGGTAGACTCTCACAATGGAATACTACTGAATAAAAATTACAACTGGAGAGCCTGATATACGTAAAGCTGACTAAGGATCCTTGTCTTGTGCTATTTGTAGTACTAAGGAGGAGTTTAGTATTCAAGATTCCTTCCAACACTGTTTGAGCAAAGGTCAGATATATGAAGGCTTCAACAGTCAAATTTTATTTGGGGGGATGACCTTGCATTCCCCCGATTTGGGGGTATGTCTTTACCTCTGCTTTGTCCTTTTGATTTTGTCCAGGCAATTACAGTAGAGTCTCCTGAATTTTGAAAAGTCCACTTATACTTGTTTTACTTTTCACATAAAAAAACATACCTGGATCCCAGTTATTAGATAATGGAAACATGCCTTGTTTTTGGGAAAGTCTAAGAAAAGGATTCCATTGTACTTAGATAATCAACCTGTTTTTGGGAAAGTCTAAGAAACGGATTCCATTGTACTTAGATAATCAACCTGCCAGAAGTGGCACACAACGCAACGGGGACAATAACTGTGTGTTCCATGGAATCCAATGCAAATGTATGCAAATTTCTTCATATTAGAATCATTTAGTTGTCATCCTCACAAGGGGCACATGAAAGCCACATGACCTGATTTTGCACCTGCTGTTTAATTAAATTTACAAGGCAGACGTAGTCTCCACTCCTGGTGATATACAAATTCATTTTTATTACCACTGCTTCTCATTTACAAGCTAGTTAACTGCAATGTCTTCCACCATTGGTGGCTGCCCAACTGCTCTTTGTTAAAGTGAAGATTAAAAACAGAAAACTGGTCACCATTTGGGCATAGGAAGAAAATGAAAATGTATGCACAGCTGATTTCCCTTTTCACCTTTTTGAAAGGAAAAAAAATGATTAAAATGGAGAGAGAAAGAAAAGAGTTTGGATCTAATGAGACTATCCTCCATGTTACAGGCAACTTAATGATGCACTTTGGTCAAATGGTCAGTAACTACAGTCAGACATATCAGAACAAAGGAAGGTTTCAGCTATGTGAAGGAGCAGAGAAACTAGGAGAGCTTTCTGTATTTTATGCCGTTCAAATCATGTTGAACCAGTTCCCATAATACTCAAGCAGCATTCCCTTGGCCTCTGATTATGGAGAAATTGTACACATTGGGACGGCATCAGGTCAGGAAAACTGTGCAGTGTAATAAAGGGAAAGCATTTCCTCCTCCCTCCCTCCCTTGATTTTTATAGTTGTTTATCTCCCAGTAGCAACTCTGGTGAATTTTGGATTAAAACCAGTAAAGAAGAGCAAGAAAAAAGAGGAGCTCACCCTGTTTTGCAGCAGCACTTGAGTCTCAAACTGCCAAGCTGCTGACCAACAGCCAACAAGCCCAGCACCTTCACTGCTCAAACACCGCACCTTATGGGAATTGACCAGTTTGTAGGTCACTTTCCTGTGGATGGTAATGGATCAAAATTTTGCCTCAGTTTGGAGGCAAGGCTTTTTTGGGAGAGGAGCAATTTTCTTCAACCCCATATATGAATGGGGCCCCATCCAAAGCATAGTTCAGTACTTGGAAAATCAGATAGATTTAGCCCTTTTAATTCAAATAATACTGGTCTTAATACTCACAAGAAATAATTCAGTAGTTCCCATGCTTACTGTCAACTGTAAAATTTTGGAGTGCTTTACTTGCAGCTTCTGTTTGAGGAACAAGTCACAGCTGAGACTAAGAGGGTTCTTATTTGATTCTCTCTATTCTGACCTTTCCTGGGAAAAAAGTCACTTTCAGGTGGACTAACACATGGGCTGTCCCTGAGAAGGATTTGGAAGGATAATTGATCCAGAATGCACATGATAGTGATGGTGCACCTCAAGGCACATGTTCAGTTTTACTCTGAGCTCTATGGGTTTCCAAGTGTAATTCAAGATGCTGATTGTCTCCTTTAAAGCTTGACATGGCTGGGGCCTGGATATCTCTTTCTCCATGTACCATCTGCCCATCCACTAAAACCGAATATGTGTCTCCCTAACTGAAGATTGTCATTTTCAGGGGCCACATAGATGTGTCTTTTCAGTTCCCTTTTGGAATAGCATTTCTCATCAATGTGCAATTGCCCACTTCCCTTCTACATTTTAGGATGCTGGTGAAAAGGTGTCTCTTCCATCAAGCAAACTGGATTGCTACAGTTTGCAGTTTGGGAGACTGGGTGTCTTTTTTCATTTTGTTAATGTTTTAATTGTGACTAGGGGTCACAATTAATGTTTTAATTGTGACTCCTAGTTAAACAGAAATGGTTCTACAGTAATAGTTGTTTATTAATCAGTTGTATAGCCTTCATCCCAGGTATGTACCGGGGATTGTATGCCACTCATAGAGTCAGCAGATTAGATCACCCTACAAGTCCCATAAGTACATCTCCCCAAAAGTTATATAGAGTTGTTCAATTGCATGTACCACAGTACATGAAATAAAAAAATTCCAAACCTTTTATAACCTCCTCCTCAGCTGTCTGAAGGGACTGCCTCCCACTGCCTCAAGATAAGGCCAGCACTGGTAAGAGAATAGGGCAATATCATTTGGAGGCTGCAGGTTGCATTTGGTCCTTGAATGATACATTGTGGGCTGCGTCCTTACCCCATGGGCAAAAATCTGATTTAAATTAAAACCTAGTCCAGTAGTTTCCCACTCCTGTTACATTCAATTTTACATTTTGGTGGCAAACATTTAGAAAGTGTCAAAGAAATATACCCACAGAATTGAAGGAGATTGGGTTGGGAGGCACATAGCCTCAGGTTTCATTTCTTTTGGAACAGGATAAATTTACATAATTGTCCCCCAAATGTAATGCAATTGTACAGTCCAAAAGTTTTGTACAGAAATCCTTCTTTGTAGCTGGTTAATATGTATACCAAATCAGGATCCAGTTTAAAGACTATTTAAATCCAGTTTAAAGACTATTCCTCCTAAGGTGTCAGCCACTTCAATATAATATATGTTAAGGTATATTTTTTTGATAGATCAGTTACAAGGCTGTTTTACTTTCATTACAGAAAGACCCAACATTTATAGGTAATGAAGGAAGAAACAGAATAGGGAATTAATAGTTTCACAGAATTATCTAGAGGTGGCAGCACATGTTCATATAAAATCAGAAAAAAATAAAACGAGAATGAGAAAATTTCTGAATTCATTTTTTTTGTTGAAAGCTCCTGTTTCACTAAAGTTGTAAGTGTCCCAGTGATAAATTTGCTGAGATAAATTTGCTGCCGAAATGGAAAAAGCATAGGTTCCATGAAATATTTTTATATCCACATTCTGATTTTCAAGAATGCAACCTCATGCTCCAAGATCCATATTACTGCAAAACGAAAACTGAAATATTTATTCTTGTGATTGTGTTAAGGATCAGCATCTCTACTTCCATGCAACCTATGGGAAAAAGAAAGTACAGTAATACCTCAGTTCATGAACTTAATCATTCCAGAAAGTTGTTTTTGACCCGATATGTTCATAGGTGAAAATGACTTTTCCATAAGAAATAATGTAAAATGGATGAATCCATTCTAGACCCCCAAAATACTGCCTATGTAAACTTGTATAAATACATTCCTAACACTAAAATACCATTGTAAAACCGTTTTTAACTGAAATAATACCTACCTGTTGCCTGCTGCCCACCCCCCACCTGCCATCCACCACACTCAAGCATGCAAGCATTGGAGTTTGTGGGCCAAGCAAGTGTTTGGGGGCCAATACATTTTTTTATGGAACAAGCTGGTTGTGAGCTGAAATGTTGGTGGGCAGAGACATTTGTGAACTGAGGTATTACTGTATTTGCCAAAATAGAAACCAAAAAGTGCCCTTAAATCACTGTCAGTTCAATACAGTTATTTGTTTTCTGATTTGATTCTGGCTTTTTAGTACAAGAATCTTCAAGAGTACTAGTAATTGATATTAGCATGAATCAGTAACAACACAGGAAAACAAAAAAGCAAAACAAATAGAATGACCACTCACATATTAGCAAAACCAAAGAAAATGCAGAGACAAAAGAGGGTACTAATTTACATTTAACTTAAGTAAATTTGGGGGTCATTTGCTATTATTGAATGATAGCTCTGTCTGTAATAAAACCATTCTCATCTATGACTTAGTTATGGATGAGAGGAGAGACTCCCTGCGTGACTGGTCGGGGGAATGTTTCCACTCTTGAACATTTATCCATCTGACTTTTGGGTGTGCACTCTCTCAGATGGGGAAATCCATAAGATTCTGCTGGTATTACTCCACAAATAACCAGATGTATAAGGTTGGCCCAAAGGAACATTTGATTTACTGCTGGTGTATCTTTCCTTCTGTAACACAGTGGCATCTTTGCTAGATCTAATTACTCTCTCTGTCTCTCCTTCTCTCTCCCTCTTCTTCTCTCTCTCTCTTTGTGTGTGTTTAATTCCCCAAGATGATGGTATTCAATCTATCTTCTCTGAGTGAGGAGACTGGAGCTTCTTAGAAGTTTATGGCCACCATAACAACCGTGGGTATGATCCAACTTATCAAGAGTCCAGTGCACATAACATCACTAAATCTATTTTTGTCATGTGGCAGATGCAATGTGATCTGAAAATGAGGATATTGAGCTTAGCCCCATTCTGTAATTGCTATGGAGTTTCACAGTTTGACTCCACAATGGAGAAGGGCTTCTTAGATCAGTCTGCCCATGATGCCTAATAGACCCAATGGATTTTCAGATCACACTTAAGTTTCTTGAGGATCTGGTGAGCAAGCAATCTCCTTTGTATCTCTATCTCTGTGAGCTCCTGAGAACACCAAGGAGTTCCAGTGGATCTTGCAAGAGGGGAGATAATATTCCAATATGATCAAATCCCAGGGTTCTTTTTGTATAATTTTGACACTATGTTTGGTTCTATTTGTAAGTTTATTTAATATTTTTGAGGGCTTTTTTCTCATAATATTTCAGATTATTAGCCATCCAAAACCATCAGGAATGAATGGCATCCAATAAAATAAATGAATAAATGAACAAACAGTTTGGTAAGATACACACATATAGATATATATAGGCTTCTGCAGTTTGTGAACTGAAAACTACCAGGTGTACAAGTTGGGGTTTGAAGAGGCAGAGGAACTAGAGATCCAATTGCCAACATTCATTGGATCACGGAAAAAGCAAGGAAGTTCCAGAAAAACATCTATTTCTGCTTCATTGACTAGGCTAAAGCCTTTGACTGTGTGGATCACAACCAAATGTGGCAAATTCTAAAAGAGATGGGAGTGCCAGGCCACCTTGCCTGTCTCCAGGGAAATCTATATGCTACTCAAGAAACAACAGTTAGAAATGGGCCTGGAACAACGTGTTGGTTCAAAATTGGGAAAGGAGTACAACAAGGCTGTTTTATGTCCCCTTTTTTATTTAACTTATATGAAGAGTACATCATGCAACATGCTGGGCTGGGTGAATCACCAGCCAGAAGTAAGATTGCCAGGAGAAATATTAACAACTTCAGATACACAGACAATGGCAGAAAGAGGAACTAAAGAGCCTCTTGATGAGGGTGAAAGAGGAGAATGCAAAAACTGGTTTGAAACCCAACATTAAAAAAACTATGATCATGGCATCTGATCCCATCACTTCCTGGCAAACAGAAGGGGAAGAAATAGAAGCAGTAGAAGATTTTACCTTCTTGGTAAAATTTACTACAGACAGTGACTGCAGCCATGAAATTAAAAGTCGCTTGCTCCTTGGAAGGAAAGCTATGGCAAACCTAGACAGTGCATTGAAAAGCAGAGACATCACCTTGCTGACAAAGGTTATATAGACAAAGCCATGGTTTTCCCAATAGTAATGTATGGTTGTGGGAGTTGGACCATAAGAAAGGCTAAGCACTGAAGAACTGATGCCTTCAAATTGTGGTGCTGGAGAAGATTCTTGAGAGTCCCTTGGATTGCAAGGAGATCAAACCAGTCAGTCCTAATGTAAATCAACCCTGATTGTTCATTGGAAGGACAGATACTGAAGCTTAAGCTCAAATACTTTGGCCACATAATGCAAAGAGAGGACTCATTGGGAAAGACTGTGATGCTGGGGAAGACTGAACGGAAAAGGAGAAGGGGATGGCAGAGGATGAGATGGATAGATAGTATCGTAGAAGCAATGGACATGGGTTTGGGTGGGCTCCAGGAGGCAGTGCAGGATAGGGAGGTCTGGCATGCTGCAGTCCA
>JANHZU010008933.1:61123-87386 GCA_032468055.1 Acrochordus granulatus | reverse complement strand
GCATTACAGATCGTGCAGGCATGGTCCTCATGAATGAAGAAACCTGAAATGCATGTCATTTTTTTAATAAATCACCCTCTGCCTCTCCACCCCATCACCCTCCTCAATCTTTGGTCTAAAATGTCCATTCCATGGTGTCTGAAAAACTGATAACTAGGTGGCAAGCAAAACTTCTGGCATATGCAGAAAAATACTGAGATGTGAAAAATATTCCACCTATTTTCATATGAAGTTAATAATGTCCTTGTTACAGGTTGCAGAAAGAAGCAAAAGGGCTGAAAATTGTGAAGCTCAACAGAGCAGTTGGAAATGAACAATAGAAAACGGGAGCTGGAGGATACTGTGTGTGGTCTCATCAGGAATAAGGCCTCGGAAAAATATTGCATAAGTTCACAGTTGGTTGGTTTGATTTCCTTAATAAACATTTTCTGCTGATCTAGAGGCTGGCAGCCCAAGTACCAACCTAGGATAAGTGGTCAGTCTTGGAGGATTTTTCTCAGGCTTAACCTTTCAAGAGCAGCAAACAGAACAAAAAGCAAAAGTTCTTAGACACTTGTTAAGTTGGCCCTGATGATCTACCTGGGCATCACTGCACCACTGGATTTATAGGTATGATTATCATTAGTGTTAGAGGTAGTACAAGTTGAAGCAGCAGCATTAGAATTTGCTGTAAGATCAACATCAGTTGCACCAGTTATACTTGCCATGTTATCCTTGCTCTCAGGGACATGTATGTATCCTTACATACATGTATAATGATTTTGATTGCGTATAGGGTGATTTATTGCGTATAGGGTGATTTATTAAAAAAATGACATGCATTTCAGGTTTCTGCACTCATGAGGACCATGCCTGCACGATCTGTAATGCCAGCTTGCACACACCATGCTTCTTAAAAATAATCAACCTTCCTCTGACAAAGCCTGTGATAGGAAGGCTGTGTTTCCATTGCCTTTCTAGTATGAAAATATCTAATAATGCCTGAAGAACAAGACTAATTTATCTGGCTCTGTTCTTTCTAATTACCAAATGTATAGTGAACTCAGTGCTGCCCCTCTGGCTTTGCTTGCATAGGAAGCAACTGTTTTTCTTCTCCAAGGGGTTTGCTCACTTTTTTGACATTGTACCAGTGGCCTGATCTAGGACAAAGCAGCAGAGACTTCAAGGTCATGCAGATGAAAAGCTCCAGTTGTGAGACTTAGCATTGCTTTGAGTTCTTGATAGCAGGAGCTGATAAAGATCTCTTGGTAGAAACTGACCTTTGTTTTCTGGGACATTCATTCTGCAGAGGAATTTGTCAGGTTGCATAGGTCAGAATTGTCCCAATATAGCTAATTCAGTTCCCATAATTAGAACATTCATTAAACCTTTTGTTTAACATCTTTGTTTTCACTTGAGAAATTCATTAACTACTAGGTACATTAAAAGATGAGCTTCATATCTAATGGGCAACTTAATGTTTAAACAGTTGAATAGCAAGCTGTAAAATAACATGAACTGTGTTTTCACTATGATGCAGAGTAGCATAATGGGGCTGATGCAGCTGTTCCCTCTATTATTTTTAAAGGTCTGGGTCTCCTGAAGATGGTTAGAAACTAGAATGCCTATAAGTGGGACATGTTTCATATTTTGTTGCTAATAAAAATGTGTAAACCACCAGACACGGTTCTTAGGTCCAGGAACCAACCCAATCAGAGAGGGAGAAAAAGGAAAAGATGTCTACATGACTTACAGGATGATGTAGAGAGAGAAAGGGAGAGGCAAGGTACCATATCTACTTGGATTTACTTTTGCCTTTGCTTTGACAGTTAAAGTTTATACATTTAGACTTAAACGATTGGAGGATGTGGAAAAGATCCTCAGAGAAGTCATGCAAACTCTCATTTGGCTGACTTCTTCTGGATAAAGGGATGTGTGTGCGGGAGGTTAACTGAGTAGGCAAGAACAATGACGAATGCCTGTTTGAAACAAGCAGTGTTTTTTTCATACCTTAAAGAGGCAGGATTTATTTTTTAAACAAAATAACTCATTATATTATATTATAATTTCTGGATAATCTTCACTCTTTCCATTCTTGAACAGTTTTGTGAGATGAATAATGATGCGTAGTGATGGTGATTTGGGGGTGGGATGGATTTCTAAATTCATTTCTATGTGACTTCAAGAATGGTTTGATTAACTTGGCAGAGAAACAACCCCAGGAACCAGAGAACAACATGTCCTTTATAATTCTCTTAGTTTTCTTAATAATTTTAGATACAATTGAGCAGATGTTTATGGATAGCTTCTCTGAGATGGACATGAAGATTTGTTTTAACTGAAATGGATATTGAGATTGGGGGCCATCTGGGTTTTTAATTAATTAATATAACTATAGTTCTGTTTCTATTCTTAAGGTGTGTGGTGGTGTGAGTGGTTAAGACGCTGGGTTTGTCAGCTGGAAGGTTGGCAGCTCAAGTTCAAGACCCAAAAGACACCATGTAACAGAGTAAGCTCCTGTTGTCTGCCTAGCTCCTGCCAACCTCACAGTTCAAAAGCATGTGAAAATGCAAGTAGATAAATTGGAATCACCTTGGTGGGAAGATAACAGCATCTACTGTATATGCCTTGGTATATAGTCATGCCAGCCACATGACCATGGAAGTATCTTTGGACAAACGCTGGCTCTTCGGAGATGAGCACCGCCCCGTAAAGTCAGCCATGACTGCAGGGGAAACATTTACCTTTACATTTTTCCCCCTATTCTTTGATTATTCTTAGCTGCCTTGACTGCTATTTTTGGCTGGAAGTCAGGAACTAAATTTAATCAATTAATAAATATTTTATGTTAGAGTTTATGTTGCTTATGCTAAAAATTAATGGGCTAACCAAAAATCAAAAAAGGAAGATTTTAAGGAAACATTTGATGGTTGGGGGAAGAAGAATCATGTATATACACAAGCTCATGCCAGGTAATTTTTTTAAAAATCAAATCTGATACATATCTCCTATTTCAAAAAAGAAGGAAAGAAGTTATACTTTTCACCAATGTTAATATTTTCTACCTAGCAGTAATATAATTCACAGTCCAAGCAGAATGAGAAGACAAACTTGAAGTAAATACGTATAAACTGAAAATAAGTTCACCTTGTAATATGAAAGTCAATAGCATATATTTAAATATGTGGACAGAACGTTTCACTAAAAAACATTTAAATCAGATTGAATATAAGTAGCAAATATTAATACTTCCAATAAATTTGAAAATATCCAAGTCACATATTCACTAAAATGTTCCTATTCTCTTCTTTAACAAGAGCCTGGAAGGGAGGTGGGTCAAAAAGCTCTCCAGAACAGGCATGTCCAACCTTGGCAACTTTCCTATGTTGGCTGAGGAATTCTGGGATTTGAAGTCCACACATTTTAATGTTGCCAAGTTGGACATCCCTGCTCTAGAAAAAAAGGTATCCTTGCTCTGCTCGTGAATATCTTCTATATAGTTTATTCAGTTTATCTTTAATCCCAATTATCCCTAGCATGCATCTTTTCCAGCTATGCTAGAGATTATACAGTTCATTTTAACACGGCTGGAAATTGATACACTGCTTGATTTCCAGTTGGTGGCAGTTTTGTATGCATTTAGTTTTATATCTGTTCCATCCTGATTTCTTTTTTTAAAAAAAGTGCACAAAAACATATAAAAATTTGTATATACTTTTCCTTAAAATTCACTTTGGGTTTGTATCTTCTCAGAAGATGCACATATTTGTATGTATGTTTGTTTGTTTTTTAAAAGTTGCATACTTACAAAACAAAATAAAATGTTCAAGAAACATGCAGTTTAAAGGATAACTGTGCTTGAATCCACATATCCTTCTGGGATTTGCAAATTACCACATGCAATCTAACCGATGTCCAGCATTCTTCCTTTTGGCTACTGATTGAATAAAATGGACTTTAGTGGATGGGCAGACTGTTTGCTTATTTCATCTTAGTTAAAAAAGAAAAAAGGGAAAAGGAATTGTGCTGGGAATTAAACTTGGAACAACGTGAGCAAGTAACTGTAAGCGCGCTTACCATAAGCACCCTTAGAGCAGCTAAGGGAGAAAGAATTTGAGTGGGAGAGAGGAAGCAATCAGGAAGATAAATGAGTAAGTCTGGTTTATTAATGAGATAAATTTTCTGCCGGAATTGGAAAGGGAAGCACATGACATGGCAAAAAACAACAACACAAGTCACAAGGGAGAAACATTTAGGAGCACATTGTTCAGGATGATGTAGTCAGCAGCAGGAGGAGGAGAAGAGGAAGAAGAAGAAGAAGAAGTCATCAGTTAAAAGAGATTGTGACGATATAAGGCACTCTCAGGATGGGATGGCATCAGCGGAGATAAGAGCACAGTAAGAGGGCTTCTAGTTGGGCGTCTGGATCTCTAACTCGGCTGCAGACCTTCCAGCTGACAAGCCCAGCTTCTTAACTGCTCAGCTACCACGCCCCAGAGTTGGGTTGCAAAAACCCCCAAATGGCCACTAGCTGCACGGCTGGTTTAGACATTTTGGGGTTTTAGGTAAAATTCTATGCTGGAACCCCCTACAGTTTGCCTCTTCTTCCAATTTTGTTAGGAATTTCAGAAAGTTTCTTTTTCAGTTTCTTTTTTTCTTCAAGTTTTTGAGCTTCATGCTTATAATTTCCAGTTCCAGGAAATAATGTTTTTCTCTGATGTTATTGTTCTATTTACTGCAAAAGGAGAAAAGATGATCAGATTGTATACTTACGTTGTATATTTCAGTAGTCTTTTTAATCTCTGTGTCCCATAGAATTTGGTATTCCAGGCTTAGAACTGGTCTCGCTACATGGGAGCAACACATTTGAGATTTCTGCATCTCTTTGCATATTTAACCAATATGCACTGAGGCCAGTGCCAGATATAAGCAGAAAACTGTGGACCAAGCTATAATCTTATAATTGAAAGGTTTTTTCTTCTATTTGGTGCAGAGTCTGCATGCTGGTGCAATAGCAAATGGACGTTCATAATTTCTTTATTCCAGTGAAAGAAGAATTTAAGTCCAGAATTGTGCTTTTTCTGTTAGTTCGATATGTAAAGTAAATCATACTCATAGGAGGAAGAGCATTAGCAAACAAGATTTTCCATCTGGAGCTTGAAGGAGATCCCATCAACTCTATGCCTCTAGATCCTATCACATCATTATATCATATCTGATCAGCAATCTTTAGTCAGATGCCAAGTATGTTCCAGTTCCTAAATCTTTTGAACAAATTAAATGTTGTGATCCTCACGGTTCTGAAACTTATTCAAAGTTCTAACAACTTTCAGGTGAATTTCTGAAACTTGTGGATAAAATAAATTGTATTTATACTCAAATATCCAAGATGACATATACCATGACAAAGAAACAAGATGATAAAACAAAAAAAGGGGGTTAAAGTTTTCAGATAGAATTAAACTAAGTGTGTATGTAGAGAGACAATGAAAGAGAATATATTATCAAGCAGAACTATACCAATAACTTCTGAACAATAATGGCTACAGAGCAAAATGTAACAACTTTTTAGAAGTATGTCAGAAGATAACAAACTGGTGAATAAAAAATGAGTTTTGAGGGGCTTCAATACAGAGAACTTATGAGAACAGTGTGCTATACTACACAGATCTGGCAGAGCAATAAACATGCATGACTGATTTACTTTCCTCCAACAGGATATAAGCAATCTTGCACTGGTATACCATCATATCCCCCTTCCTTTAGCATGGAAGCAGTTCATTGAATCTGCAGATTTGTGAGCCATATAGCAGAAAGCTAATCACCTTAGCTGAAAAGATGTTTATATCAGCGGTACATGCTGTAAATGCCGTATTTGTTACAGACAAAATGCAAAATTGCATGAATAGTCTTGTAGGCCTTATCAGGGAGAGCTTTTATTTGTTTCTACCACGCAGCAGAAGATTGAAAAGTGATGAACAGATAGTTAAAAGCTTAATTTTCTCTGTGCAGGTGTCAGTTATCTTCCAGCAATGGTTGTGACTAGCAAGCATTTTAGAGAAGACCAATACTATATCTTCCTTTTATCATAGTTGATGATGAATCTTTTCCTACTAGATTATAAGTGAAGCATTTGGATGTTTCACCTGGTTACAGTATAGATAAGGCGGTGTGTCTTCAGCAAAAGAAAGACAGACTGGGTTTGTTTGTTTTTTTGTAGGCTGAAGTAAATGAAACTCAAATCTGAACAAGGTTAAATTATGGAATTAACATAAAAGTAAATTAAAAGAAAGTTGGGATACATCTTGACTCAACTCTTTTTGAATCAGGATCAGTACTGAAAGCTAACTCTAATTAGCACACCTGACCTGCATTGAAGCATTTTCATAAAATCTTATAACCAAAGGAATAATTTACAGTGATGCAAATCTGCCCCTGAGAACTTAATCAAATGCCACCTTAAACCAAGAACGTTGAACTGAAGAGATCTTTGCAGTCAGAATGTTTTTCCACAAGATGGTGCAGCACATTAACACTTAAGTAATGGATGGTGGCTAACCCAGTTTGAATCCAGCTTGCTCCTTTGTCAGTACCTTACCTTGAATAGCCAATCAGTTAATTTCCCATATATAAATTCTCATGGTATGCGGTTTGCAGCCTTTACTTAAGAAGACAAGTTGGTCTTCTTCGTTTTAGATCAGTGATATAATTGATTGGCTGCATTAACCAGGAGTTCTGGATGGACTTCTCCTTTTGGGTCTGTAAAGAAGCCAGGATTGAAACCCACAATCCAGAGTTAACCTTTAGAAATATGGTTAGAATCAGATCATCTCTTATTGCTTTCCTATTTCTTAGCTGAGTAATTGTTTGATAGATTGATGATATGCAAGTAAGTCAGTATTGACTCTTCACATAGATAGGTCTTCTCCAGGAATGATCTCCAGGATGAAGGGACACCTGGCCCTTCAGGTCTCTCAACGGTACACCCATTAACACTGTAACAGAGTCCATGCCTTCCTTCCAATTGTTCTCCTCATATCTTCTACTTTCCTCAGCAATATGGACTTCTCATGGGACCTTCATCTTTGCATAATATGTCCTAAATATGATAATTTGATCCTGATTATTTGTGCCTCAAGTGAAAACGTTGATTAGTTCTATGAATCATTTGCTTATTTTCTTCACTATCCACCTGGAAATTTTGGAGGGGTGCACTGGACGCCAGTCTGTGATCTAAATAGTTAACTCCAAAGGATTGGCTCACCTCAATGAACACTGTTTCAATCCAAGCCTCAGGTGCTGTTAATTTAACTGTCCCAAGGAAATTTTGGGCTAAGAATTGGCTACAAGGTATGAGAATGCAGAGGTGTTCTTTTCTTATTTTCTAACTTATGCCGGTTGAGCACCCTGCTTTTTCTTTTTCAGCAAACTTTAAAACTAAAAAAATATTTTTGGTTCCAATAGAGGGTTGAACAATTAATTACTGTTGCTGGCTCTGTAGGCCCTGCGTGCTCCAACTAATTGGCATTGGCTTTGAAACATTCACAATCAAATCATTGTTTAAATTGGAATTTAAATTTCTTATTTGTTATACTGGTCACTAGGATTTCCTGGATACAACTGATCGCTAAAAGATATGTACTACTCCTTAATAATATTTGTCCTCAAGCATGAATGGGCTGCCATAATTTGGAAGTTTGGGAGGCAACCATGTCCTACTCTCTGGTCCATCAGTTTGATAGTTTTAATAACAAAATGTTAAAAACTTGTCTCAGAAGGAAGGGTAAATGATCGCTACTGGATTGAACATCAAAGTTAAAGTATGATTACATTTGGAGACAATTGGTCTCAGTTACCTGGGAACAATTCAATCCTGTTGTCCCTGATGAAGTGCACAGGGTCCTTGATGCTGTCAATGTCACTTAGAACCTTGTCCCTCCTGGCTGGTGAAAACTGCCAGGATAGTGACTAACAGGCGAGTCCATTCAGTGATGAATGCCTCACTGCGAGAGGGAAGATTTCTGGGTCCTTTTAACTAGGCCCTAGTTTGGTTCATCCCCTATTAAAAAAACCTTAATTGGACACCACTTGTCTGGACAGTTATCGTCCAGTCTCCCACTTGCCCTTTTTAGGGAAGGTGGTTGAGAAAGTGGTTGCATTTGCATCAATCCTCTTCAGAGGATTCTGGAGGAAACGGATTTTCTGGATCCTTTTCAGTCTGGGTTCAGGCCCGGTTATGGGATGGAGACAGCATTGGTCACTCCTGTGGATTATCTCTGGCGAGAGTGGGATGGTGGTAGTGCATCCATCCTAGCTCTCCTTGACCTCTCAGTGGCTTTCGATACCGTCAACCATGGTATCCTTTTGGGTCAGCTGCATGGGTTGGGGATATGGGGTGTTTTGTGCTGGCTTGGCTCCTTCCTTCAAGGCTGTTCCCAGTGTTAATAGGGGGAGAGAAGTCCAGCCCATGGCTGTTACTTTATGGTGTGCCTCAAGGCTCAGTACTTTTTCCTCTCCTTTTTAACATCTACATGAAACCGCTGGGTAAGATCATCTGTTGCCATGGGATGAGGTACCATCAGTACACTGATGATACTCAGATTTACATCTCCATCCCTGGTGATCCAAGTGATGCTGTCCTGGCCCTGACTCAGTGTCTGGAGGCTGTTTGGGTCTGGATGGGGGACAATAGGCTTTGGTTGAACCCTGTCAAGACGGAGTGGCTTTGGGTGTCTGGGAGACCCAGTTCTGGGACTTTAACAATCTTAACTCTAGATAAGGTGGCACTACCCCAGGCAGACTCAGTGTGCAATCTGGGGGTTCTCCTGGACTCGCAACTCCTGCTTGAAGAGCAGGTGGCAGTCACACTTGGAGACCCTTTGCACGACTGTGTGTCATGCACCAGTTACGCCTCTTCCTAGACCAGAGCTCCCTTCACTCAGTCACTCATGTCCTTGTCATCTCATCTTTGGATTACTGCAATGCACTCTACATGGGGCTACCCTTGAAGAGCATCCGGAGATTGCAGCTGGTGCGAATGCGGCTGCGCAGATGATTATAGGGGACAATAGAATGACCCATTTTACACCTTTATTCCATGAGTTGCATTGGTTGACAGTTTGCTTCCAGGTGCATAATTCAAGGTGTTAGTTTTGACCTTTAAAGCCCTTCATGGCATGGGACTAGGTTACCTGAGGAACTGTCTCACCCCAATGGGGATGTCCCACACCACCAGATCCAGAAGAAGAGACCTCCTTCAGACCTCATCAGCCAAGGAATTTCAGCTGTTGGGATCTAGAAGAAGAGCTTTTTCAGCAGTGGCTCCTGCCTTGTGGAACATCTTGTCCCCAGAGGTGAGATCCATGCCCACCCTTATGACCTTCAGGAAGAGCCTTAAGACTGGCTCTGCCAGCTGGCATGGGGCTCTGATGGGGGTACTTCATCTTGGAGATGGTTAGTGGTTTAGTATTCACCTTCCCCCATATATATATTTATCTCTCTGTTCTGCCCGGTTGGTTTGTTTTTAATGTTTTTTGTTTTTACTTCTGTTTTTATTGTTTTGTATTGTAAGCTGCCGAGAGTCATTTTGATTTTGGTGGCATATAAATTAAATAAATAAATGAAATCAAATGGCTAGGAGCCCTTCTTACAAAGCTGTCGAACGTGAATAAATCTAATTCAGCAATCATTTTGGGCTACTTGCCAACACTCCCCCACACACAGATGATTCCTTTATCTTTGGAGCAATAAGGTGGGGAATGACAATAGGGGATCTCTATGGAAATAAAAATAAATAGCAGTAAAGTCATAAGGGAGTATATGTCCGCTCTGATGGGACTACCAATAATATGTTGGTTATTGGGAACCCTCCTTCCCAACCCTTATCATCTTGAGGGGTTTTTTTCCCCTTCAAAAATATACTGTCAGTCAACATTCCATAACCAAGATACAATCTTCATTGGCCTGATTTTGCTTCTTCCAAAGCATCTCTGATACTTCTGCAAACATGGACTTCCTGGGGTTTTTTTATGTCATTGGTATCATTTCGGCTTCCTGAGTCTGGGTACTCACCTAGAAACAAGTGAAATGGAGGGAAAGTTCTCTTGTTCTGTGCCCTCCAGGAGACATGGATGGTCTCCAGTTTAAAAATGATGATTATGTGTCATCAAGTTGCTGTTAACCTTAAACGATCACATAGCTTGAAGCAAAATGAAGAGACGGACAATAGTGCTACTTAGAAAATGGTGGGGTAGGAGATGAGCTGAAGCTGGTGTTGGAGCTGGAGCTGATTTCTTTTAGCCCTCCTCTCTTTTATTTCATATGTGTTCATTACATCATTCAATTATAGGATATAGATGAGAGACAATTAGGCAAAGCACTTAGGCAAGAGTTAATTATCCTGTTTCAGGAGCTTCACAGGCAGAGATCTCGCCCCAAGTTCCTGTTTACCCTGCAAATAAACCTTCATGGGTGTGCCCAGCGAGTACTAAACCACTAACCATATTACAGGAAGCAAGATTTGATTCAGATAAGCTTGGATGAGATTAGCTTCTTCCAATATTTGCAGGAAGCAAAGCCTGGTCTGGATAAACCTGGACAAGATTATCCTTACAATAGACAGATGTGGCCTCCCTGATTATCTGTCCTTAATCTGGCCCTTCAGCTCTTCCAATAGTGCATTCCTCATTACTGTAACTGAGTCCATCCACTTTGCTGCTGGTGATCCTTTTTTTTTTCCTTCCACCTTTTTCCAGCATTAGGGCCTTCTATAGAGAGCTAAGTTATTGCATAATGTGTCTGAAGTAGGATATTGTAATTTAAAATTGCCACTGAAAGTAACATGAGGCTAAAAAGTCCTAAAGGGATGACCCCATCCCTAACCTATATACACAAATATACTTTTATAAAATTATGTAGTTTATAAAATCTTACATCATAAATGTAAGATTGTGATAATGTTACATCATAAATGTAAGATTGTGATCAATGTGATAAAGCATCACATGATGCTTTAAATATGCTTTTACCAACAGAGTATAACTGAATTGAATATCAGGGCAACTGGAATTAAATGAATTGAACCAAAACAAAAAAACTGGAACTATGTAAGTGCACCTGGAACTAGCTGAACAACCATCACAAAAATAGATTTTCTGCAAAACGTTCAGTACTTGAGACCCAGAAAATAATCAAACATTATGTCTGTTGCACTAATGATGACATAATTCACTTTTGATTAAATTGTTAGCAATTGTTACATGCCAAACTGGTATGAAGATTTGAAATTATGTGGAAGAAGCCCTGATCTTTGTTTGCATCTTAATTTTTTTTTATAGTGTTTGCTGGAATGGAAAACCCTTTATGAACATTTTATTCAGAGTTTCTACTTCAGGTCCCATTAGTTCTCTCATTGTTCTCATGATGTTCACTTTCCTTGAATTCAGATACTTTATCGGCTAAGCATGATTAGATATGCAATTAATTTGACTCCGGTCCAGAAGCTCTCAGTCTACTTGTAAGACAACAATAAATAAAATAATAATTTAAATAAATGAAATCATATATTCAACAGTAACATGTGCATCCAAAATGTGCAGCCAGTAGAAAAGGCAAGTGTAGAATTATAACATAATCTATTGGTAAATATGTACACACATTAGATAGAACTTCTCGATTAATTTAGAATTCCTTGCACTATAGTAATCACTGTGTCCTGTCATATAGCATGTGTTAAATATTCAGCTGAACCATGGCATGGGGGAAAAACTGTTCCTGTATCTGGTTGTTTTGGAGTGCAATATCCTATAGCGCTATTCAGAGGGAAGAGGTTCAAACAATTTATGTCCAGGGTGAGAGGGGTCTGCAGATATCTTCTCTGCCCTTTTCTTAACCCTCTCAATATACAGGTTCTCCATGGAGGGCATGCAATTATTATTTCTGCAATCTTGACTGTATGTTGGAATCTGTGCCTGTCCTGCATAGTTAGACAGTTATAGTCATAGAAAGGACAAACTCAGTGATTCCTCTGTAGAACCATTATCAGCAGCTCTTGCGGCAGGTTGAACATCTTGAGCTGGCACAGGAAGCATATCCTCTGTTGTGCCTTCTTAATGATGGTGCTAATGGTAGCTGAGCATTTCAAGTCTTGGGAGATTATAGAGGACAGAAATTTGAAGGACTGCACTGCTGATACCATGCTGCTGAATATGGTAAGGGGGTGAAATAGGAGGACTCTTCCTAAAATCCACTGTCATCTCCACAGTTTTGAGTTCCAAGTTGTTTCAACTGCACCACAGGGGCAGCTGTTCAACCTCCCATCTGTAAGAAGACTCATCACCATCTCAAATGGGTCCAATGACCATTGTATTGTCTGCGAACTTCAGAACTTTGACAGAGGTGTCTCCAGAAGTACAGTCATTAATGTAGAGGGAAAAGAGCAGTGGAGAGAGCACCCAGCCCCGAGGACTGCCAGTGCTAATTGTCCAAATACTGGATGTAATTTTCACTAGCCTCACCTGCTACTTCCTGTCTGTCAGGAAGCTGATTATCCACTTACAGGTATGGGCAGACACAATGAGCTGGGACAGTTTATAGTGAAGAATACTTCAAATGATAGTGTTAAATGTTGAGCTGAAGTCCACAAAAAGGATCCATGCATCGGTCCTTGGGGAATGAAGAAGTTGCAGGATGTAATGTGGTGTCATATTGACATCATAATCTGCTGACCTCTTTCCCCAACAGGCAAACTACAGAGGGTCCAACAGTACATGTGTGATAACTTTCAGATGGGCCAGCAACAGCACTACAAAAGCCTTCATAACTACAGATGTTAAAGCAATAGGTTTGTAGTAATTTAGCCAATTGATGGAGGTTTTCTTAGGAACTGGAATGATGGTAGAACGTTTAAAGCAAGAAGGGACATAGCACAGCTCCAGTAACCAATTGAAAATTTGTGTGAAAATAGGGGCCAATTGTGCACCACAGGTTTTCAAGCAGGAAGGGGTCATGTCATCTGGGCCTAATGCTTTCCTGATCTTTTGTTTTTGAAGGAGACTTTGGGCTTCTTTTCCAGAATCGCTAGGGGTGGGGGCCCAGGAGGAGGGAGGAAATATCTGCTGTTAATATATCTGAGGCGGAGTAGGTAGCAGTAGATAATGTGGCTGTTTCTCAAAACTGCAGTAGAACACATCTGCTACTTGATGGTTTTTCCTCAACAAAGGATGATAGACTCCTGTAGCCAGTGGTGTTCTGTAGGCTTTTCCACATAGAAATAGGATCATTAGCTGAAATTTGATTTGTCAGCATTTCAGAGTAGTCCCTTTTTGCTACCCTGATCTCTCTAGTCAGTACATTTATGGCGTGGTTCTCTAGAATCCTATCCCCTTTCCTCTAGGCTTCTTTGGCATGAGCTTCACTGTAAATCAGGGCTTATTGTTGTTATATGTGCACAAGCTTTTGGGAGGGACATGTATGTCTTCACAAAAGCTGATGGATGATGTCACAGTACCAGTAAATTCATCAATTTACTTCAATTTAGCAGCTTCAAAGACAGACCGGTCTGTGCAATCAAAGCAGGCCTGTAGCTCTAACTTTGCCTCCTTAGACCATCTCTTCAGTGTCCTGATCACAGGATTTGAAGCTTTAAGTTTCTGTCTGTAGGTGGGGATAAGTGGATCATACAGTGATCAGAGAAGCCATAAGCATCTTTTATTATAGTATGGCAATGATACAGTGCATTCTTGTTCCTGGTGGGACAGCTGACATACTGTCTATATCTGGGCAGTTCTTGGGTGAGATTTACTCTGTTAAAATCCCCTAAGACATTAAGTAAGGTGTCTGGATATTTTTGTTCTGTGCAAAGTATAAGTTCAGCTACGTTCTGCAGTGCCCTGCCAGTAGAAGCATGTGGTGATATATAAACCCAGTCAGAATGAAGGAAGAAAACTCCCATGGAGAAGAAACTAGTTTACAGTTAATGAACAATGCCTCTAAGTCCATATTGCAAATTTTCTCTAACACTGTGACAACCTTGCAAATTTTCTCTAACACTGTGACAACCCAACCTGACTCTGACTCTTTTCTTTTTGCTGTTATGGTTTGAAATTCTAGCCAGATGGCCTGCAAGTTGGCAGTATCAATGCTGGTAGCTATCAGGGGAACCTCTGCTCTCCTTCCCCATCTGTTTCTGAATTCTTAAGCTCCAGCTACACTCCTAGTTTGGTCCAGACTTCTTTTAAAGCATCTGCTTGGACTTTGGTCTTTCTCAGGTGGAAGCCAAGAACACAGGATAAAAGGAAGACCTTCCCATTGAAAGGATTTTGAGAGCACATCTCCATCTGTACCCGCCAGCTCTCTCCAAGAAGCCATTCAAAGACAAACTTTCTTGAGTTTTGAAAGCTAGGCCAGCACATCCAGTTTAGACGCACTTTTTCCAAGCATATTTTCTCCTTCTGTCATAGCTTCCCTCCTGCCTTGCTCATGCTAGGGAAGCTTAACGTGCTGAGGAGCCTGCGAGCTATTTTTATCTGTCCTTTGGCAAGATGGAACTTTTATAGGATGTGCCATTTGGTCTCACTTTGGATACACTGTCTAATTGCTTCCCAGTCTGCTCTCTCACCACACCATCCAGCTCAGCTTCAAAGAGGCAATCTTTTCAGCTGCTTAGATGTGGATTTTTCCTGTCACCACTATTTAAAGATTGTCAGCCTGGAACCCTGGCTGGTGTTGTAAAGGTATAGCTGTAGGCAACACTAGACAAGAAGGTTCTTTCTTATTTGTGATCCCTAAAGCTGTCCAGTGTTTCTCTCTCTCTCTCTCTTTAAATGTTTTTTTTAATTAATAACAAAAAGAAATAAAGCAAAACACAAAAGTAATTGTCAGAGAAAAACAAAAACACATAAAAGTTCTTTAAAAAAGGGAACAAAACACTACAAAAAAAGAATATATGTCATAACAATAAAGTTACAGTTCTATATATACTTAATGCAAATATTATCCAAGTGCAATCTATACAGTATTTCTAATACATTTATATGACTACCTTTTTTGCCACTTATGAGAGGATTGACTATAGGTATAGTATTTCTTTCTGCTTGGCTGTTTGGTGAGAGCTTTCAAAAGAGGTGTTTTGCTACACAAAGAAGCTGGTAAGAAGCACCTATTTCACAATGGTTAAAAAGAAGTAGCTACGCTTGAGGAAACAGCAGAGAGCAGCTTTTAATATGGCTGATTTAGTGCTTCGAAAAGATGTGCTTTATACCTGCTTCCATATGTTGCAAAGACTTTTGAAGGCTTTGCACAGCTCTGCAGAGTGGGGTATATGGCTCTTCATGCTGACTATTTATTCCTAGTGGACCTACAGTCAACCATGACAGTATTTCTTCTCTTTAGAAAACTGGATGCCCATGTTCCCTCTGACCAGGGGGAGGGCAAATACTTAAAGGAAAATGCGAGGCTTCTAAGAGGCAAAGGGGGTCTGCCCAGAGACCCCCGGAATGAGAAAAGCCAAAAGTTTCACACGGAGGAGGAGGAAGAGAGTGAATATGCTTCGTTGGATAAAACAAAGGGTTAAAAATAGGTGCTTTTGAATCCCACATATTCAGATTAGCCAGATTCTTGGAGAGTTAGAGTTTTAAGGGATGAAATGCCCTCATTCCTACAAACAGGATATTGTGAGAGTTTTGCTCTTCTAGGGTCCTAGAGGGGGGATATTTTAGAAATGTGGGAGAGAAAAAACAAGGACCTTTTCTGATCTGTTTGTTCCTCAAGTTCTAAGGCTTCTTTATTGTGTTGCGTCATGCTAGACAGCTATCAGCCCTGAATCTGAGCATTTCTTGCAATACAGCAAAAGGTGGGGAAGAAAGCTCCCTTCCCTTATGGTCAGGGTGTATAGATGAAGTATTTTCTGCCCTCTGGCATCATCTACCCCCTTGCTCCACCTTGGGCCAATTCCTTTGATTTTAGGATGCTTATAATAAGCTCTTAGGAATTTCCATGGGCCAGTTCCACAAAAACCCACAATCACACAGATTGATTCAGTTCTGATCAGGCAGTTGTAGGGCAAAACTGCAACTAAAGAAACTGCTGTTTAATAATCTGTTTGCTTGACAAGTTCTTCACAATTATTGCTTGAGGCTTTCAGACATTTTATATTTTTTGTCCTGAGATATGTAATTCCCTGTAGCTTAGAAGTCCTCTAAAAGAAGTGAGAACACCCAAGAGTGGGTGGGTTAATTTTACTTCAAGATGGATAAAGTTCAGTCAACTGCTTTAGTTATTAGGCATAGATTTCCAAAACTCATTGAATTCAAGGACTACGTAAACATAGGGACCTTGCTGCAGGGGATTTGAAGAAATGCAGTAAGGCTTGTGAATGTTGCTTTTGATACTGATGGGTTTGCCTATCCCAAATAAGATCTACTTATTTCTGTAAGACTCAGGATTTTTTTTAGCATATTTTGTGATAGAATTGCCAGGCAAAATCTACCCACTGATGCATCTCTTTAGTTGATAAACTAGAACAATATGCTGATATAGGCTTTTGTGGCCTGTATCTGTTGTGTAGTGCTGAGCTTCAGGGTATAGTGACCATGGTCTAGACAACAGATTTCCTGATGTTTTGCCAGCAACTGTGGCTGGCACCTTCAGAAGCAAAGTGATCTGCTTTGCCTTTGAAGATGCCAGCCATAGTTGCCAGCAAAATGTCATGAAATCTGTTGTCTGGACCATGGTCACTAAACCCTGAAGCTTAGCATTGCCTAAACTAGAATAATGTATAAGAGTTGACAAACCTTGGAAGCTTAGATTCTGCTTGTTTGTATTTTTACCTCCATGACAAGGAACCAAGTGAGATTATTATACATTTCCTTCTCTGCTATACAATGGACCATTTTGATAATGACTGGTAGTTTCCTGCTCAGCTGAAAGCCTTCAGCCCTTTCCTATTTTGTGATTGCTCTTTTGTTTTAATTTTTTTCGTAAAATAGCTTTGCTTTACCTCTCACCTTTTGTGCTTGGGCTCCAATGACTCCTTACACTAACTGATAAAAACTGGCTTAAATTAAATTGGGGAGGATTCAGATGGCTGTGGGAACCAGCCATTCTCTTAGTATATTAGCATTTATTTGTTGAGGACTAATGCATTATTTCAATTCAGCCATTGTATTTTGTAATCCCTCAGTAAGAGCTAGAAATGCTGGGTGAATTCATTCAGGAGGACTTGTTTGCTTTTGGTTTAACATGTTGGGTGAACACAGATGTTTGTAGTTTATTAAATAAGCCATAGTTAAATAAAATATAATTTGTCACAATGTGCAAAGCAGGTCAAAATATTGGATTTATATTGCAAGCTCATTGTAGTATGACTCTATAAAAGATCATGCACATAGGTAGATAATATGCTTAGTTTGTGGCAGAAATATTTTCCTGAAGATAGGCATGTGAGTTGGGGGTGGGTGCTAAGGGAGCAAATGCCCATCATATTGTGATGCAAATTCCTTCTCTTACATGCAGTGTCACAGCATAAATACAACTGGGTGGAACTTAGGTCATGAGATCATGATGTCCATTTCATTATTTTGATACCACTGGGTTTAGGAACAGATGCCTATGTTCCTAAGTGCCCTCTTCCAACACTAGCCTTTTTCGCTCCATTATGGTTTCAATTTAGGTGAAAAATCCTGAGTGTAACACAACATTTTTGACTCTATTATTTTCTCTCAATAGTGGTTGCTAGAAGCCAAAACAAAAAATAGCCAAAGTAGGCATGGTTATGGGGCTTGTGTGCTCTGAAGATGAGAGCTATGCCAGAGTTCAATCACACTGAACAGATCTCATCAAGGGGCCAGACAAAGAGTGTCTCTCTCCCATAGAAAAATACAGTGAGACGTAATTTACAGAAACCCATACTGGCTTGGCTGTCATCCTGGTCAACAAGGACCATGCTAGATATTGGAGTTCCTGGACATCTGGTGAAAAATAGGCTACAGGACTCCACTGGAGAAGGAAATGGCAACCTATTCCAGTGTCCTTGCCAAGAAAACCTCATGGACAGTAACAAAAGGCTAAAAGATTTGATGCCAAACGATGAGCCACACAGGTTGGAAGGTATCCAAAATGCTACTGGGTGCACTAGAGGTGTGGTGGCGCAGTGGATTAGTGCCGCCAGTTATGTCGACCAGAAATGGCCAGCACTCTGGAAGGTTCAATCTGCAAGCTCTGCATAACAGGGTGAGCTCTTGTCACTTTGCCTCCAGCTTCTGCCCACCCAGCAGTTCGAAAGCACGTAAAAACTGGTGATTAGATAAAATGGGTACCACTTCAGTGGGAGCTGGCTGGCTACGGCAGGAATGGCGAGTCAGAGTCAAGCGGTGATTCGGAGTGAACTTCCCCCCTGCTGGGTGTGGAGCAGGTACTGCGGAGGAGGCCCTGGATGTGAACATCACCAGCCAGCAGGGGGGGTAGTAAAAAAAAAAGTATAATAACTAATCTATGTAAGCCGCCAAGAGTCTTCGGAAATTGGTGGCATAGAAATGTGTTAAACAAATAAACAGGAGCAGAGGGCAATTACAGGTAGCTCCAGAAAAAGTAAAGTGAAGCGGCTGGACTAAAGCTGAAAGAATACGCAGCTGTGGATTAATATGGCGGTGAAAGGAAAGTCCAATGCCACAAAGAACAATATTGCATGGGAACCTGGAATGTAAGATTTAATTTAGATAAGCTGGATGTGGTCAAACATGAAATGGCAAGATTAAACACTGACATCTTGGGAATCAGTGAACTAAAATGGACAGGAATGGGCAAAGTTAATTCAGATGACCACTTTATTTTGGACAAGAATCCTTAGAAGAAGTGGAGTAGCCATCATAGTCAATAAAAGAGTGAGAAAAGCATTACTGGGGTACAATCTCAAAAATAACAATGATCTTCGTTCTAATCCAAGGCAAACCATTCAACATCACAATAATCCAAGTCTATGCCCCAACCACTGATGCCGAAAAAGCTGAAGTTGACTGGTCTATGAAGGCCTACAACACCTTCTACAACTCACACCAAAAAAAGATATCCTTTTCATCATAGGGGATTGGAATGCTAAAGTAGGAAGTCAAAAGTTAACTGGACTAACAGGCAAGTTTGGCCTTGGAGTACAAAATTAAGCAGGGCAAAGGCTAACAGAATTTTGTCAAGAGAACATGCTGGTCATAACAAATACACTTTTCCAACAACCCAAGAGGAGACTCTACACATGGACATCACCAGATGGTCAACACTGAAATCAGACTGATTATATTCTTTGCAGCCAAAAATGGAGAAGCTTTATACAGTCAGTAAAAACAAGACTGGAGCTGACTGTGGCTCAGATCATGAACTTCTTATTGCAAAATTCAGGCTTACATTGAAGAAAGTAGGGAAAACCACTATTCCATTCAGTGATATCCCTTATGAATATACAGCAGAGGTGAGGAATAGATTTAAGAGATTAGAGCTGACAGAGTGCTTGAAGAACTATGGACGAAGATGTGTAACACTATACAAGAGATAGCTACTAAAACCATCCCCAAAAAAGCATAAGTGCAACAAAGCAAAGTGGCAGGGGAGAAAAGGAAAGATATACCTTAATAGTCAAGCAGCCCTTAAGAAACAAAGCTAGCAGAGGTGATGGTATTCCACCTGAACTATTTAAAATCCTAAAAATTAATCCGTTAAAGTGCTGCACTCAATATGCCAGCAAATTTGGAAAACTCAACAGTGGCCACAGGATTAGAAAAGGTCAGATTATGTTCCAATCCCAAAGAAGACCAATGCCAAAAAATATTCAAATTACTTTACTTATTACTGGTACTGTACTGTATGCTTATTTCACAAGCTAGCAAGGTTTAAAATACAAGCTAGGCTTCAGCAGTATGTGAACCGAGAATTACCAGAAGTACAAACTGGGTTTCAAAGAGGCTGAGGAATTAGAGATTAAATTGCTAACATTCACTGGATCATGGAGAAAGCCAGGGAGTTCCAGAAAAACATCTACTTCTGCTTCATTGGCTATGCTAAAGCCTTGGCTTGTTTGGTTTACAAACTGTGGCAAATTCTTAAAGAGATCATCTTACTTGTCTCCTGAGAAACCTGAATGCTGGTCAAGAAGCAATTATTAGAACTAGATATGGAATAACTGATTTGTTCAAATTTGGGAAAGAAATATGAAGGCTATATATTGTCACCCTGCTTATTTAACTATGGAAAGTACACTATGCAAAATGCCAAGCTCAATGAATCCCAAACTGGAGTTAAGATTGCTGGGAGAAATATCAGTGTCAGATATGCAGATGATACCACTCTAATGGCAGAAAGTGAAGAGCAACCAAAGAGCATCTTGATGAAGGTGAAAGAGGAGAGGGCAAAAGCTGGTTTGAAATTCAACATTAAAATAACTAAGATCATGGCATTTGGTCCCATCACTTCTTGGCAAATAGAAGGGGAAGAAATGGAAGCAGTGATTGATTTCATCTTCTTGGGTTCCTGGATCACTGCAGATGGTGACTGCAGCCAATGAATCAAAAGACTCTTGCTCCTTGGGAGGAGAGCTATGGCAAACCTAGACAGCATATTAAAAAGCAGAGACATCACCTTGCTGATAAAAGTCCATATAGTGAAAGCTACAGTTTTCCCAGTAGTAATGTATGACCATGAGGAAGGCTGAATGTCAAAGAACTGATGCCTTCGAACTGTGATGCCAGAGTATACTCTTGAGAGTTCCTCACCTAATGTGAAGAGAAAACTCATTGGAAAAGATTGTGAAGCTGGGAAAGATTGAAGGCATAAGGAAAATGGGATGGCAGAGGATGAGATGGTTAGTTAGCATTGTAGACACGATGGGTGTAGATTTGCGCAGACTCCGGGAGGCTGTGCAGGACAGGGAGGCCTGGTGTGCTGTGCTCCATGGTGTCACAGAGAGTCAGATTTGACTGAACAACTGAACAACAGGCAGTCCTAGTAGTGCTTTCTCTTGGAAGTATTGGCAATGCTGTAAGTGAGAGCAGTAAGCAGAACCTGGAACACCCATGGTCTGGAAAGCCCTGGATACTTGAAGTTAATGGAGATGTCCATAGGGTAGGAGGAAAAAAGTCAAGATGGCAGCTCTGATAATGCAGTCAAAGCTCTACCGATCAGACATAAAATGCAAGCAGAGCATCATACTGTCTTCATACTGTCCTGACCACCATCTTGACTTTTTTGAGCATATGCTGCAGACACCCCTGGATGGTGAAGTACTTACTCTTCCTGGATACTTTGGGAACTTCAACATTCTGGACTAATATGGATTTTTCTGGATACCTGGCAGACCTACCAACTAAGAAAATTATTTCAAACTTAGTAGGGTCTTTTTTTTTTAAACAAGGTTACTGCTGTCAGTATATACTTCAAGATAACCTCCAACAAGTTCACTGGGACTTTCAGGCAAGTTGTGTTTTAAAATGTTCACTTTCCCTCCTTTCTCTGAAAAATATTTACATTTTCCATAGATCAGCCTTTTTTCATTTGAGGTTCCACAGAATCCTACAGTCTGGTACGAGATTGCTAGGGGTTCCACAAGAGATTGTGACTGCATTTTTTTTTTTTACTTTGAGCACTGTGCAATGCTGGCAGTCTCAATGATGGGCATTTTTACACTTTGCAACTCAGCTGCTGAACTTCGGCTTTGTTCTTGTAAACACTGTAAAAGATGGGCTGAGTAGGTTAAAAGTGAAGTTGTACCATGAAGTTTGTTGGGGGGTTCTGTTTTTTATGCAGGGGTTCCTTGAGACTTGAAAATTATTTAAGGGTTTCTCCAGGGAAAAAGACTGAGAAAGACTGCTATAAATGGTCTGAAAGCACTAACAGATTACTTGACATTAAATCCGTTGTTCTTCCATGGCAGACATTTTTTTCTTTTTGTCTCAGGCCCTTCTTGTCTTCTTGATGATCAGGCTGAACAAAAAAAACAGCGGGTAGGGAACCCTTTAAAAATCTTAAGGGAGATTCTTACTCCATTATAAGAGAGGAAGCTGAGTAAAAGTAACATAGTCTGAAGACATTGAATAGGCACTGAATTATGGAGAGTCACAAACATACATATATTTATTTTACATCTCACCTGCTATACAGGTGCTCAATGTGATGTACATGATGCTCTCTCCTCCTATTTTTGCCCCAACAACTATGTGAAGTAGGATGAGCTGAAATAAAATGGCCCAACTTTGTTCAAAGAGTTCTTTTAGAAATTATCTTGGGCCTTATGAAATAATGCTTTTTTCACCCTTAACAGTTCTTTTTGAAAAGAGGATATAAAAAGAATACTTTTGTAAATCTGAGTCATGAAATAAAGAAATTGAACCCATCAATGAGTTGCACTGATTTTAAGAAGCTTTTGAATGTCAACCATTATCTGAATAGTATTTAAAATCCACACTGTGTCACCGTGAGTTGTTTCAGTGCAGCTTCATTTAAATTTAAAAAGTAACTCAGTGAAACAACCTTAAGTCACATCATCACTGTGAGCTTTTATTTAGATGTCTATACAATTAGGTAGGAAAGTCTCTTTCAGATCAAAGAACTCTATAAAAGTATGCAATGGGAGGAAATTCATATGTATATTCACATATACTTTTAATTTTTTCCCAGTACCAAAACTGGTTGCCATAGAAATCACATTCGTGTGATATTGATTCACAGCTGCTTGAATCTCTTAGGTTGGAAGTTTTTTTTTAACCCAACTATAATAAAAATACACAGACTATAAGCATCCTGCTTCAGGCATAAGTGGCAGCTTGATAAAGAAATCCAGCCTGCTGTTTGTGCAGTATATTTTAGTTTTAGGATGCATTTGAAAGGAAGCAAGTGCAAAGACAGCTTGCTTTCTTATAGTTGTTCAACTTAAATTACCAAATAAAGCCATTATGCAAAAATGTTCTTAAGAAGCTACAGAACATACACATGCACAAAATGCCTTTGCTGTTAGAAGGCTCCTTGCGTAGTTAATGCGCTTAAACAAACAAATATTACAGGTGTCCCAATTAGTTTAATAAGCTGTTATACTTCATGTGTGAGATTATAGCCTATGGATATACTAGACATCTATATATATACAATATTCAAAAAGCTGTGTTTCATTATTAGGTGTTTATAGTATCATCCAGCCATCATTCTGGTAATGCATCATTAGTGAAGACAAGAGATGTATTACTATAAATTAGGTTTATGAAGTGATGTAGTGGACATACTACATAAACTGTAGTTAACTATGTTTATAAAAATATTTTAATGAGTCTGGTGTATATAGAGGTTGTAAGCATTTGTATATTAGTGGCATCATTGCAGCTAACTCTTCTTCGGAGTCAAGTTAAAATACTGTCTTCAATTTCTTGAACTAGATAAAAGTATACAGATGTAAAATTGTCTACCCTACTGACAGTATCTATCCTGCCATAGATGCTATGCTGATAAACAATACTATCCTTCTTTGTAATGTACAAGGCAAATTCAAGTCATGGATTGGTGGATTTGCCTGGCTTTGGTTCTCTCCCTTCCCATCCAACATCACCAGCTGATGGGAAACATCCAGCAGGTATTCTTAATAAGCACTGGGTAGGGAAGGTGATAAGTTTGGACAAATGCTTAGACCAATGGGTTTGCCCACTGGTCAAAATTTGCTCTGCTTTTGTATTCCTCTAAGGTAGCGTTAAACCCATGTCCAAAAGAACTATAAAAGGATAGTTAGATTCTCTTTGAATGGACAGTACAAAATATTTGTACAAAGCCAGAGCAAATCTACTGATGGAAAGGGAAAGGAAACAAAGCTGTGGAAATCTCCTTGTCCTTTACATGACCTATCTGTCCACCATAAATATGGGCAAAACCATTTATCAGCACTATACTGAAGCAGGTTCAAGACCACCAATGGAGGCAGCAAATGTTATGCCAATATAGCTTTCTGCCAGCCCAAGGACAAGAACTTAGCTCCAGGGAAAGACCCTTGGTAAAGATAATCATAAGTCATCAAGAAGATCAATAAGAAGGGAAAACATCTCTATAAAATAGCTTTAAAATATTCTTGATCTTGCTCTGTAGGACACAGATGTAGGAACATAATATCAGTGATGCAGAAGTTCACTCAAGGACAGAAGTCATCAAGATAATTCAGGATTTTCTCTGAAATGATAATGAAAGCTTGTTCTTTAATTTTCCAATTAACTTATACACTATCTACTTGACACTAATAATTACAATAACATTATTTAGATTTTTAATTAAAAGTTAAGGACTGCATTTCTGCCAACTGAATTAAAGCTCAATATCTTTTACAACTTGAGCCTATGCATCACTCAGGTTAAATAAAGATTTCTCCCAGCTAAATATGCAAAGGATTGTAATTATGCCTCCTAAATATACTAGCAATGCTACCTGAGTAGTTTCTTTTTTCTGGATATTTGTCATGTTCTCTTTTAAAATTAGATAAGCAACCTCTGAGCAGCTGATTTTGGATGGCACCTTCCATGGCAAGGCATCTGGTGGGCACTAGTTTGCTTATTGCTAGACTACAAAGTTAGTTCCTTCAGTATAGATAATAGAAAAGTTGGATATAAATCTATGCACTGTGGAGGTATGGTGATGAATCTCTTTGGACTGTAGTTAAGAAAATCCCAGGTCTTTGTTTTCCCACAACAGTGGTAGCCATTGGTAGCTGCAACCTTTGCAAAGTTTTGGGGTGAATGTGTATATGTCTTTATTTTCCTGTTGGAGGGAATTCTTTGTTTCTCCTCTAGGCTTCTGGGCTTGAGATGGAACCAATACAAATCATATAATTTGTATCCCTTGCACAGTATCATCACTATGCTGTATTGTTGTCACTTGTATCAGATGCTTATGTGCTCATGGTTCCAAGTGCCAGCTAATAAGACCATCCTGGTACTTTTATTCTTAAACCTTCATGTTCACCAAAAGAGTTTATGTTTCATGAGAAGTTATAATATGGAGCAGAGATTTGAATCCAAAATCCTATTGTATAATTATTTGCCTCTACAATCAAGCAGTTTTGGGTGTGGCTTAGTGATCAGTTGTGATTTATTTCATTGTCCTCAGGGGAGCAATCTTTCTTCATGATAGACAGCCAAGGGATTTTCCTCCAGAAATAGATATGAAATAATAACTGGAGAACGTTTTTTAAAAAATTATTTTTCAGAATTCACCATGCTATCATTGAAACTGTGTACACTCACCTGGTACTCTTCCAAATTTGTTGGATTTCAATCATAGGAGCTGAAGTATAGCACATTTGGAAAGCACTGCTTGAGAAATGCTTGAGAGCAGCTGGGCAGTGGTGGCTCTGATACCCATTTTCAACTTTTCTTAACAATTAAAATTCTGTTTTCATCTTCTTGCTTATCATTTAACTTTTTTCATAATCTTAAGATTTACGCTTGTTGATTATCAAGAGAAGCAAACATCAGAGGCAGCTACAGGATTAGAGATTTTATTTCATTCCACTCCATTCCATTCTGCTGAAGCACTACCTGACTCCAGTTGACCCTGCACAGCTCTCAGCATAAAAAGAACCAATAATATGCAACCAAAAAGAACATATAATGGTAAAAAAATGACAAAACCATTCAACAACACAGATATGCCAGACCCTCAATTAGATCTAACCACCTTAGCCCAATGCCTTGTCAAAATGATGGAAACAGTGCTGCACCACTGCAAGGCATCATCTGTCTCTTACATACATATGTGTGGCATTATGATAGATGTACAAAAAAGACAGAGCTTGTGCTGTGATACTTTTTATTTGCTCCTTTGTCCTCCTACTCTCTTTGCTCCTTTCACAGATATCACTGGTGCATATGCATTAGAAGGATATGATATACATTTTACATAAATAAAAATGCCTAATAAACATCAGGCATAGATAATCTTCATTTGTGAACTCATTTTTGTCCAGTCTTCCACCCGCCTTTTTTAGGCAAGGTGGTGGAGAAAGTGGTTGCATGGCAGCTTCAGAGGATCCTGGAGGAAACGGATTTTCTAGACCCTTTTCAGTCTGGGTTGAGGCCCAGTCATGGGATGGAGACAGTATTGGTCACTGTTGCTGATGATATCTAGAGAGAGCAGGATGGTGGTAGTGCATCCAACCTCTCCTTGACCTCTCAGCGGCTTTTGATACCGTCAACCACGGTATCCTTTTGGGTTGGCTGTGGGAGGTGGGGCTGGGTAGTGCAGTTTTGCGCTGGTTCAGCTCCTTTCTCTATGGCCGGTC
>JANHZU010008933.1:44334-61023 GCA_032468055.1 Acrochordus granulatus | reverse complement strand
CACTGTGAGCTATGTGTCAATAGTTTTATTTTTTAAAGTATGTAACAACTTGCTGTAATTTTTGAAGCAAATATTATGCTATAGGGCTGTAGGTTTTCTGTAATACTTCATTTTTCCAACTTAGAACCTGCTTTCTTCTTCTAAATTATTTTGCAGAGCAAAGGGCTTTTAAACATAGGAATTACATTTGAAAACAAAAGTGAATTTCCACATCTCCCACTGCAAAACCTCAGAAGTTCCTCAAGGCAGTTGAATTTTATACCATGTATTCCCTCCCCCCAAAAAAAGTCATGCATATTTAACAAGATAGAGACTTGAAATGCTGTTCAGTCCTTGGGCTACAAAAATTAGAAAAGAAACAGGATGTAATGTACCTTATTATATATGAAGTAATCTTTCAAAAGTTGCTTGTATTGAACTGAAAGAGATGAAGGGAAAGAGATCTTCAGAGAGGTTAAGTTTACTGTTCACCTGTAAATATTTGAGGTGAGAAGAAAAACACTGCATGTATGAGAGGGAACTCAAATGTCACCCTGGCTCCCCCCAAAAAGGCATATTTTGTGGCACTCTATGAAGCTGTTTATGGATTTTTATTCTTTTATATGCATTCAGAGTGCAGCCCCCCTGCCAATCAGGGAACACATACTTCAGTTTCACACTGTAGCAATGTGACCTGGCTGTTACTTTCTTTTCTTCTCAGAATCCTTCCTCCGGGCAAATAGCTTTGTCCCTCCCTTTGTTGCCATGTGGTTCCTGAAAAAGTGCTACAAGGAGAAGATATTGTTTTTATATCTGGCAAAAATTTCTGACAATGTATTTTTCCCTCCTCCCTGTTTCAGCTCCAATCTAATATTGCCCACTATTTATTCAGGGAGTGGAAAACTCAGGTTTTGTCAAATTTGTTTGACGTATTATAGAGTGAAATACTAGAAGGACCAGGTAGAAATAGCCAATGGCTATCCCTTTTTATTGCAATATTTCAAGATAAACCCACTTTGGAAACGGTGGCAAGATATGAAAAAAATAAATTAGAAAAAAATATATCAACGTTCTCCAAAGATGTGATTGGGAATAAAATAAACCAACTGATAGGTAAATAAGTTTGTGACTGGCCCATACTCATCCAGCTGGCTTTCTTGCCCAAGGCAGGATTAGAACTCACCATCTCCTGGTTTCTAGCTTGGTACCTTCATCACTAGACCACACTGACTCTAGTACTGACTTTGTTAGAGACATGAAATGTAGCCAGTAGAGAGACATGGATCCTGCTATGTGTGATGCCCTCCATTCTTCCAATGCTCCACTGTCACCTCATGCCTATTCCTTGGCTAGTTGGAAGGGGATGATCAGCAGTAGGTTGCTCAGGTTAGGATATTTTCTATTACCTAAATTTAGATGGAATGAATCTTCCCAGATTACAGCAGAAAATGAGCTTCCTTTTGAGAGTTCTTATGAACCACTATTGGCTAATGTCCATTAAGTGCCTATATTTTCTGTGAACTAATTTGAATAAAAGCCTAGCAGCAGGGGATTGTTTGTAGCAGAAAAGCTGCTTTTGCATGAGCTTGAGTATTCTTTCCACAAAAGCAAAGGGTCTTCTATACCAATCCTGATAAAAATATGAAAATTTAAGAAAAAATCAAAGAAAAAAAACAGTTCCTGTTTAATATTCAGAAGGACAGTGTAATGCTTTGAAAGTACTTGTACTTTTAAATAAAAAGATTACCTTCTTTTCTACTTTGAGATGCCCCCAGGTATTCCTAACAATTCTCTTTCTCTTGTCTTTCTTTCTTAAACCAGTCTCCTCTTGTACTCTTTTGTTTGAAAATCAGCAAAGTTTCTCATGTTATTTTTAATCAGGTAGCAGAGCTCTGGATGCTGGGGACAGCTGGAGTGTGTGGGATGTGGCATGCTATTTATTCTCCATTCTGAGAAGGCAGCAGATGGGTGGCTACTCTATTAAATCACAACCTTTTGACAGTAACTTCCAGCTGTTGGACACAGAAGCAATTCTACTAGCAGCATAAATGCTTTTATGTCCACTTTCAGAAGCATTGTTTCCCAAGTATCTCCTCCCCCCAGTACTGCTCTTAAACTTCTCAACTCACATTTTTTTGGAATTTTTGATTAATTTATTTAGATGCCATCAAATTGGTGTTGGCTGTTAGCAACCACATAAATAGAACTTTTCCAGGCTGTCTCCAGACTGGCCTTTCAAATCTTCCAGCATTGCACCCATTGCCACTGTAATTGAGTCAGTCTTCTTTGCTACTGATCATTCTCCTTTTCAATTTTCTTCCACTTTTCCCAGCATTATGGACTTCTCAAGGGAGCTGAATCTTTGCATCATATGTCTAAAATATGATAATTTGAGCCTATCATTTGTGCCTCAAATGAGAACTCTGGGTTGATTTGTTCTGTGATCCATTTGTTTGGAGGGTTATCCATAGCATTTCCAAGAGTTTTCTTTAACACCAAAGTTCAAAAAATCTTTTTGTTTAATATCTTCAAAATCCAACTTTCACTTCATAAAATGTCACAGGAAAAACTATTGCCCATATGATTCTGACCTAAATATCTTTTCTAAAGTCTAAATTGCTACTCTTTCAAGGGCTAGTGTATGATATATTTCTTAACTGATGATTCCTTTACTGGTTAAGTCAGTCCTTACAGGCAGAAGTATTCCATCATTCAATGTCTGCATTGTCAATTCTAAAGCTCTTTACCGTACCTGTTGTTATTAGCTTAGTCTTTCTATTTAATTGTAGTTCCACTTTTTCACTCTGCTTCTTGACTTGCATTATTAGAGCTGTGGCATAAGTGTGGGTGGGTGGGGGGTAGTTGCCTGGGTTTCTTGGGAAAAAAAGTGGAGGGTGAAAAAGCGGCAGGAGTGAGAACAACTTACCACAGGACTTATGACCTCCTGCTGGCTTTCCCATTGACTTTGCTTATTGGAACCCAGCAAGGAAGATCACAAATGACAAGATGCTACAGCTGTCGTAAGTGCAAGCCAAGCACCCAAATTGTGATCACATGACTGCAGAGGTGCTTTAATGGCCACAACTTCACGGATTGGTCATAACTCCTTTTTGTTCAGTGCCATTATGACTTTGAACAGTGACTGAACAAATAGCCATAGTTTGAGGACTACTTTTATATATAAAATTGCACTCTGTGTCTTCTGAGGACATTATCTAGATTTCACTATGTGGGTCCAAGACAGAAAACATGTGAAAGTGAAGTCAGTATTATTTTCCTGGTGGCCTCCATCCCAAGGGAGACCGGGCTAGCCTCTGTTAGTCTTCCATCAGCAGATAATCTTTTTCCAATGCAAGTAGGCCCTTGATAATCTGATTTAACTTTTGAGTTGAATAGGTGTTGTTGTATAACTGTGTTTAATTATATTTAAATTATTATTTTAAATGTGCTTTTAACGAAAGCATTTATTTTTTTCTGCTAAGTTCGACCTGAAATTTTTGGATGGGGAAAAAAAGAGAAAAATGCCATCCTTGGAGTTTGCATGGAGACAACCATGCAGAATTTCTCGGCAACAACATAAAAAATGTTTGCCATAGCCTAAACTAGGATGTTGTTCAGCTTCCTAGTCTGAATTGCAGTTGTGGTATTTCCTGTGAATCTCCTGTTTGAGTAAATGTAGGGCATAAATTAATAAAATAAAATAGATACAACATATAAGGAAAACTTGATAAGCTGACAAGAGGAAAACAGATGAATTTGGCTATGATCTTTATTTATCCATATTTTGGCTATGATGGGTAAAATGGATACTGTAGGAGACAATGGGGAGGATGGTGATAGGTTATTGTTCCCCCTAAATTTAGGAAAAGAGTCTCACTATCCTCTGTAATGCAGATAAGCGGAAGGCTGCCACTCGTGCTACTCATATTAAACACTAGCAGATACAAATAAGAATGAGAACATGATGTTGTAACATTAAAGATCCTTCTTCAGTTTGCATGTAGTATTCTGGGATCTGCTCTAAAGTTCGCTGACACTCCTAGAGCTCCTTCCAATTCCAGTTGGATTCAGTACGATTCCATCAGCATGTCAGATGCTATAATATTATAGGTCTGCATGTGCTAATTATATTATGCAGCAGCTCATCCTGAACTACTTTGGAGATATTCAGTATATCAGTTTTTTCCTAAAGAGTGTTGTAGAAAACTGAGTGTTTGCTGTTTCTAACACTGTATGGACTACAGCCAGGCTTGGAGAATCTGATAAAACTTAAATGGGTTTAACACTTTGAAGCAGGTACCCAAGGGTGGATGCAGACTTGATTTTACAAGTACATCTGTTCTGTTTATTTTTGCTTCTTTGCGGCATTATAAACTTCTGCTCCATATGGATGATCCATATTGTGCCTTTGTGAAATGATACCACATTATGCTTTTCTGCTTTTATCATCAAACACTACCCAAGGAAAAAAAATCATCAGGTTTTACCTACATTCATCTGTTCAGTTTGGAGCCCCCTCCAAAATGAATTTGAATAAAATACCTAAAATAAATGTAATATATGTAAATTAATAAAGCATCTAAAATAAATATAATATATGTAAATGAATAAAAACCAAACTTCTTAGACTGAGAGGAATATTTTAAAAACCACATGTTCCTTCCATTTCTGTCAAACCTGAATAGTTCTACTATGTGTCTGTAATTTTGAGAAAGTTAATAGCTGGCAAAGATATTTAAGCTTCCAAGAGTCTTTCCAGGATAGTAATTTAACAAGATTTCACACATATTTACTTAGTCTCTAGATGAAAAAGAAAAGTTCTTTCATCACCATTTAAAAATACTTAAAATGTGAACGTCATCACTATGTATTATATATAATATATAAGAAGTGGACTACAGTAGTTGGATTTTTGGTCATTTGTATGAATCAGTGAATGGATGCTGATTCATAGCACATTAAGATGTCAATGTTTTCAGTGAACAGTTCCCATGTGGGCTGCTTCCATGAAGAGTTGTGCCTACGTCTCAAAAAGCATTAATATTCCTTTATCAAGGCTTTGACCAGACAAATGTTCAGCCACTTTCTTCTGTAAGGAAAAGGACACTGGCTTGATTGTGTCCAGCTAAGACTTAAAGAACAAAAATCATGACTTTAATAAAATAGTTTGTAGTTTACAGAATCTTTGGGATTTAGCTGAATTGACATCGGAAAGTCCTAGCATACAGTTCAAAAGAGTTGAGTTTATTGTGTAATTGTTAACTGAAATCTTCTAGACCTCCAAGATAACTGAAGAGGTCCCAGAAGACTGGAGAAGAGCAAATGTTGTTCTTACTGTTAACAAAGGAAAGAAGAAGAAATCTGCAAATTATATCAAATCTATATTGGGTAAGGTCTGAGAGCAGATTATCAAACAGCATATATGTGAGCATTTTGAGAGAAATAAAACTCTTAACAAGTGTTATAAAAAATCCTTAAGAAGGATTTTAAAAAACCCGTTTTATTATCTCCTTTTTCTATCAGAAATACTAAATAGATTGGGGAAATGCTGTGGATGTAGTATACTTTAACCCCAGCAAATCATTTGACAAAGTCTCATATCTTTGCTTACAAAATGGTAGAATATGGCTTGATGATAGTGACATGGATTCACAGCTGAATGATTTCACCCTCCTCATATGAGTTTGCAGAGTAGTATCAGATGGTTTCCTGAACCTTGCACTTTTAACATTTTTTATTAAAAACCTAGATGAAGATGATTATCAAATTTGCAAATGACAAAAAGCCAGGAAGAGTGACTAACATTTTAAAAAAGAAAAAGAAAATTCAGAAAGATATAATCAGGGTTGAATGATGGGCTGATGTTAACAGGATGTTAACAAGGAAAACATAAAAGTCCTTCATCTGGAAGGGAAAAATAAAAGATAGAAGTGTAGGATTGCGTAGACATGGCTTCTAGTGAAAAGGATTTGAGTCTTCTAGTAGACCACAAGATTATTATGAGCTACTAGTGTGATGCAGCTGCTAAAAAGATAAATGATATTTTGGAATGTGTTAATATATTAGATCATAGGAAATAAGGATCTCACTCTAATCTGGTTTGGTCAGGCAACCATTTGAAATACTATACATCTAGTTCTGGACATTAGCCTTCAAAAAGCACCATCAGCACAAACCTATGAATTCACAGGAGGGCTACCAAGATGGGAATCTATCCTTGTGGAACTGCTAGAATAACTGGGTATGCTTAGCTTGCAGAAATGAAGACTAAGAGGAAATATCATAGCCATCTTTATACATCTAAATGGTTGCTATACAGAACAGGGATTGTCCTTGTTCTCTTTTACTCAACAGGCAGAACCAGAACCAAAAAGTTGAAACTGCAGAGGAGTGCATTCAGGTTTGGTTTGTTTATTCATGTTGCATTCCTGCCCTGGACTCAGGAATAGTCTTTTATTTGACCATTGCTTTAGTAGAGGCTCTTCCTCCTGTCTTTCAAGGTCATTTCCTCTGCCTTCTATATGCTTTTTATATTGCCCTAATAAATAATGACTTCTGTAAAAAGAATTTTCCCTTCCTTTTTCTCTTCCCTTTCATCAAGGAACTCAGAGAAGCAAATATGGGTTCTTTCCCCATTTTATTTCATGTTTTTTATTCATGACAATAGCCTACTATAAAGATAGTAACTATCCTAAGAGTTCCCTCTGAAATAAAAGGGTGAATGATGGATTTGAACCTGGGTCTCTCCAACTCCAAAACAGTCAGCCAATCACTATATCTACTAGTTATCCAAAGATCTATTTTACTTTCACTAAAATGTTTTTTGAAACATCCTTCCATTTTCTCCATTATGCAACATATGCTAAGAGTTGACATAGACAAGATGGAACATCATTAATTAAATGCAATATTTTGTCATGAAAGAATCTTGTAAGTTCTTTAACTAAAACTAGATTTCCCTCTTATTAGAAATATTTATGTTCCAGCCATATCAACAGTACATTTTATGGATTCCTACTCCTCCATTGCTTTCTTCATTATTAGCTTCATGGCAATATCCCCCAGTCTCTGCTGATTTACATGAGAAATGTTTCAATAAATGAATCTCTTGGTAAGTGAAAGCAACAGAATCAAGTTGTGGTACAAAACACTGCTCTTCATCTCCTGAGGTAAGAATAATTCTGATCAATAGACCTACACTACAACCTGTTGAGCACAGGTCAACATTTTAAGATCCCTGCCAATCTTTAGGGCTGTTCTAAAGTGAATCAAAATTGGCCAGCCAGAGAGCTTGCTGGCTCTCTTCTCCCAGAGCACAGAAAAAGGCTCGATATTACCACTTACTGAAAGACTTATTGATTTCTCAAAGTGAACTCATCAGCCCACAAGACTTTCATTTCCCAAAGGAGTTTTAATTTCCTCTGGCATGGCCTCTGTATTCTACTCATTGT
Organism: Acrochordus granulatus; assembly: GCA_032468055.1. NCBI lineage: Eukaryota > Metazoa > Chordata > Lepidosauria > Squamata > Acrochordidae > Acrochordus > Acrochordus granulatus. The sequence goes on along the minus strand of JANHZU010008933.1, from coordinate 53,593 downwards.
AAAGTGGATATACGGAGTGTGTGCACACTCTTTCAAAGTTTCAACATCTTGACAGCTAGTGAAGTTTCTCTTCTGCCCTGAAAGGACATTTCAGCTTCCATAATGGAGCACCAATGCTGCCAGGGCTATTTTCTCTCCAGCTGTGAAAATGGCTCTCCTAAAGCTGCCGGCCAGATGCTTTACTTTGGCCTTCACAATGACCCTCCATTGTGTTGTGGCTGCAGCCATGGCTGCAGGGAGAAGAGCTCATTGATTGCAGGTTTATTCTCTATGTTCCAATTTGATCTGACAGAGGCCTTGTGGCAAGTGAGCTATAAAGCTGACATAACTGCAGGTGCTGGCTAGGCTCTATTGCTGGTGGAAAGGAAGTATCCCCTTTAGTTAATATTCCTATCAATCCTAAAGTACCCTTCCAGGAAATCACAATGTATCTGTAATACACACTGCTCCTTGGCAACCTGTGCACAAGTTTGTGAACACATGCACATGAGAACATGAATCTTAAAACAGCAGAGTGAAAACAAACTAATACAACTTCTGTTGGGATGTTCCAAAGAGTAGCTTATCCTGCTAGAATTTTGAGTGTTATCTATAATTTTCAATATCTCCTTCTTCCGCTCCTCCCCTCTCTTCCTCTTTTCTTGTACTTATTTCCTGTCCTGAACTGCCTCTACACTCAATAAAGCCTCAAGACTATGTACTATCAAATCACTACAAGTAATGGATACATAGGTTACAATATAACAGAGAATCTTCTAAAGTACCAGTTCCAAATTTTACTAAGAGATTTATTAATTACTGAAGGAACTTGGAGGCAGCAACATCTGCAAGAGGATGGTGAAACAGGAAAGAGGGGCATCGCAATCCAAACCCTACCCTTTTTGTACATCTGATGACACTGCACACACTTAAACAGGTAGAGCCTTGATCTTTATCCCATAGATGCCATCTTGCCTGTTTTGATTCCTATGGATGTTACTTCTTGGAGGAACTGTATCATTTTAAGCAGGATATGAAAAACAACAATGAAGGAATCAACCTATTTTTATGAGAGAATGGAGGAATTCAGCACTTGGATATTGTTCCACAAGAAATCTTTCTGGTATTTTTACATCCTCCCTTGTCTAAAAAGTTGTTGCTGTAATAGCAGCTTCAATTAATTAATTTTATTCTTTGGGAGGTTTAGAGTGAAGGGATCTGTTCTTAAAAAGTTAATAAAGTTTCTTTGGGAAACTTTAATCCCAAGCCCAAGGAATACTGGCAAAGTCAAAAAAATAATGTTAATTTTTTGAAAACTTTTTAAAAAGTTAATGGCAATTAACTTTTTCATGAATTTTTTTTAATTTCACTTAGCTCCAGTGAAAGTTCTTCAGATCCACAGTTTGATTTTCAAAGAGTTCTAGCCATTTTCTCCTCTGGTCTCTTTATAAGGGTTGCCTCATTGCTCAGCAGTTACAAGAGCAAAGCATTCCCTTGTAGTTTCAATTTGGAGCAAAAGCTTACCAAATTGGCCAGACATGCCAATAGAGCACAGTTTTATGCATCTAAGAGCAACATACAAACTGGAAAAAAATAATAAAGTTGCCTGTATCAATTTATCATAAATATGATCAGAATGCATCCCAGAATAGTGACAAATGATAGCTGCTATGTCTGTTGTACAATATCTCCAAAGAATCCAACTGAATTTCTTCAGGAGGTATCAGATCTTGAGGTGCATAGACTGAATGGCTAAGAATTAGAGGTATCTTATTCCTCTTTAAGGTAATACTGAACAAAAAAACATGTTCTACATTGTCAGGAGTACATTGGCTTTGTAGAACGATTACTGCTGGGGAAGAGTTTAGTTGAAACATTCTTCATTTTCAAAAAAGGCCAGTTTGGGCAGTTTTAAACCATGTTTCAAAAGATTCACTATGTTTAAAGTTTTAGATTTACCCCCTGCCTCTGGAGAAGATACAGCAACCACACCTAATCCGTTTTACTGAATGCATTGTGAGTGCTGTAGAGTAACAAATGGTCTTGGTTTGCCTCCAAGAAAGATTATATTTGGGATAGAGCCTGTTTTTTCTTGGTTGTCTGGATCACAAACAGGAAATCTCTATTTTGGAAGTGTCAAACATATGGCCTACAGACTGGACTAGATTCTTGGAGAATTACAGACAGACCTCTATTCTTGTATCAGGAGCTGAAGCAAATTGTTAGCAAATGTCTGCCCATATGAGTGCTAAGGTATGTGCTTGCTCATATCAGCATTCTCCACCCACCCTCAGTTCTCTTCAAGAATGAAATTAATGTGTGATAAGAAAATACAACTGTAAGGAAGAGAAGGATACAACTGAGAGATGTGAGAAGAAAACAAATATCTAAAATTGTGCAAAGACAGAATGTATACAAGAATGGCAACAGAGTGGTGGGACTATGGGAAATTTAGCTGGGAGGATTTTGAAAAGCATTTCACTAAAGCAAGACAAAGCTGAGACTAAGAATTGTGAATAGTAGCAATGCTATCTGAGAGTTTTGTCCTTTCACTCCAGAGTGCTCCCCACCCACAGACACACACTTGATTCTTATCTGGTGTTTTAATGTGATTCAATGATCACTATAGGATCATGCCTTCTGGTCAGCTGATTTTGCTGAGACCATCCAAAGAGATGCTTTGAAAAATCTTGAGAACATTTTAGCTTTATATATGAAAGGCATTTGGGAGAAGGAGAATAGATGATGCCAAGAACCAATATCTGAATAATGTAGAGTCAAAATGTTGGCTCTTTGGAGAGGAGGCAACATTTCCTTCCAGAAGAAGACTGGAAACCCGCACCTTCCAAGAACATTTATGATTACACATTAAAGCAAGCCACCATAAAAGCCCTAAATAGCAGAACTGTAATATTTGATTAAAGCCTTTACTGATTCTTATAAATTAATACATTTAGTTATTTCTGATACTAAACTCTCAAAATACTTCCTTGGGCTAGGGCTACTGTTATGCCAGGCTAATGCCAACTTGATATCAACTCCCATTTTATGTATGTAAGGCATGACGGTGGCAGGGTAGATTTTGGGTGTGCCAAATCAGTATTCAGTGCAGTTCTATATCTACAACCTGGTCACAGAATCAACAGCACGTGGTGCTATGAAGCACTTCTTTTTAGCAGCAATAAACCAGTGAAAAAAGCTTTGGTAGCAACTGCAAGTCCCCGGGGAATCAAATATGGTGAGTGTGTGGATACCTTGTTAATTTTGTTCATCATTATGTCAATTACAAATTGATGTTACAAAGAAGAAAGCGAGAAAAAAGTGAGAGCAAATTCTAGGGTGAAACTTCTGCTATATTTTGCCTTTCTTGTTTCTACTGTCTTGCTTCTGTCCATTGTCTTCGTATGTATACTTCCCAACATTATCTCAATATTTGCTCAAAGAACTCCAGTGGAAATGAATTCAAAATGACTGATCTGTAGCATGATTAGGTGAGATGTATAGTTGGTTATTAAACTTAATTAAATTTATAACACTAATTTCTGGCAATACAATCATTCTCCCATTTTATTCTTACTACAACTTTGAGTTGTAGATTAGGCTATGAAAGAAAGAGTTATTGGTGCCTCAAGATACATAACTTGAATAGAAATGGAATTCTCTAGGCCAGCTCCAACCTTCTAAGCACTGCACCTTTATGAGTCTCAGCGCAATTCACTGTAGATAGAACCTTAATTCAAATAGCTCTATCTTAGGTTACTACACTTTTAACCCATTTCTGAGAAGTGATTCCTTACTATGCTTTGCTAACGATTATCCAAGTCAAATAACATATTTATCAGGCAATGCGTGGTGGAAAGGGGAAGGCTGATTGAATTTAATTACCTAACAGACTATTATTTGCAATAATAGAACACCAAAAATTTCTAAATGTTTGCATGATTTTGTCATGTTTTGTCCTTTTACAACATCATTATCTTCACTAAAATCTGAGGTAAATTATGTACTGAATATGTTTTCCAAACCAGTGCATTTGACCAGTAATATCATATTACATTAGTTACTGCCATATGCATAGGATTCTATTCTATTTCTGGGCTAGTTCTACATCTTAGAATTAACTTCTTAAGATCTAGATGATTTGGGCATATTCCAGTTGCTTGCAAATAAATTATTTTGGTCTGCCAAACATTTACAGAATGAATCACCTGCATGAAAACACTGGTCTGATTCCAAGTGATTCTCCTTTGCACAGCAAAGTTCTGACTCCATCCAAAATATTTAGGAGAGTCTTCCAATACTCTAGGGGAGTAATGGTGAATCTTTTGGGCTCAGTGTGTTAAAATTAGGAAATAACTAACTTGACTGCTGCTGTGTCACATACACACACCCCAAAGAGAAGAGAAACAATTCTTCCTCTCTCCCATCTAGGCAACCCTGAACAGCGGCACTCAATAGCAGCACTGAGGCTGGGCCTCAGTTCTAACACTGCCACTGCCATCAAAAAGGCCATCTTGCACTGTTCCCCAAGCTCATAAGCCTTGGGAAATGATGAAATTGCCTCTGTGGCCCAGCATTCCTCAGGATCTGCCACGTACCACTTACCTTCAGGTGGAGTCCTCTTTGTGTTGACAGGCCCCTGTGGTCTACCTAAGGCTGTTCCAGGTCACCCAAAGTCTTCATTCTTAAAGCAGCCTTGAAGAATGCTGTTTCACAGTCTCTGCAGCATCTGAAAAATGTGCAAAAACATCCCTCATTCTCTTGAATTTTTGGAGGCTCAAAAAGCCATGCAAAAGTACTTCCAGACCATCTGGAGACCTCAGGAGAGCACATTCCATTCTTTCCCAGCTTTCACAGTATCCAAAAATTGCACAAGAATGGGGCTTCCTTTCGATAATACTTGTTGGGTACTGGTGATGCTGTCATGTAACCTGAATCTATGTAACAGATTCACCATCACTGCTCTAGAGACAACTGGTCCCATCATCTCTGCTTGCCCTGCTAGATCTCGCAAAGAAAGCATGCTCTTGGTCCCTTCTATGAAACAACGTCATCTTTTTGGATCTCAAAGTTGTACTTTCTCTGTGCAGTACCTGTCCTATGGAAGAGGATCCCTCCTGAGATTAGGATGGCCCTAACCCCATTAACCTTTCATAAGGCATTAAAGGCCTCACTATTCCCCCAAGAATCTGGGCTATGTGAGCTCAATTGTTTAATGCAGTTAGGTTATTCTTTATGAGTTAAATTATGTTGGGTTAAACTTTTGTTGTGGTTTTAATCCTTATATGCTGCTCAGAGATGGGTAGTCTTATAAACTGTTTCAATCCACAAATAAATTAATAAAATTTGGGGAGAGAGGGTTGGAGTGGTGGAAGTAGTTTGGGAATGTTTTCTAGATATATATGTTACAGTAAACTATAATTGTGGGAATCCTACCAATATGGTTTATAACATTGTATAAACTAACCAGTGCAAACTTACTCAATAAACCATGTTACAAAAACATGAATAAATGCATTACTGCAAAAAAGTCAGCATCCTTTTAGTCTTCAGAGCTTCTGAGAATGAAAGGGACTAAAATAGGGCCATTTATGTATGTTTTTATTTATTGCATTTTATTTATTCTTTAATTTCAAAAAAGTTTAACTCACCTTCACTAGTTAATATTCCCAACCTTCCCCCTCTCACTCCCATGGAACCTAAGGTAACTCACACTTTAGGAGCATGGCCTTGGACACATCATACAAAACCTTTAGCCAACCTGTATTATAAAAAAATAATTATTATGTTTTCTGACAAAAAAGATGTCACAGCAGAAAACTGTGGATACTAAAAAACTGGAAAAGAGGTAGAAGAAAGAGAGCTGAGGATCCCTCAAACTCTCCAAATATGTGAGTAGATTATTTGTGGTAAATCTAGTTCTTTCTATTATTTAATGATACAGTGCAAGTTTGAGGGGCAAAGAAAATGTCATGAATTAGAAATGTTTAAATTCGCAATGAAAAGACTTTCAATAATTTACCTTGGAATTTCTAGGGACACAACTTTAGACACAATCCTGCCTCATTGTAAGGTATAAATTGTAAGGTATACATCTATAAAATAAGACAGGAAAGGTATAACCAATACTGATTCTGCATTTCAGGGTAATCTAAAGTTGATTTAAGCCTGGACTGTGTGAAAATACCCTGAGGTGTTTGTATGACAAAGTATTTTCTTTGTTCATTATATTTCTAGTGCATACCAGAAGCCTGGAAATTGGGCTTCCTGACTGGCATTCATTGAAGATGAATCTTTATTCATGTGGCTGTCTGCCTCCTAAACACATATAAAATAGATGTAATCCTGTAAAGGTTGCCTCCCAAGGGCACTTCTGTATTCAAATACAACGAAGTAGGTTTGGGTGCTTTGGGAGGAATGGAAGCTGAAATGTTTCCAACCAAGTCACTCAGCTAAAAGTGGAGGCACACTTTCCACATAATGTCACTTAACATAATACTTGGCTTCAACGCTCACACAAAGTTCAAAAAAGTAAAGGCTAAATTTATTGCGCTTCTCTGGATAAAGAGAACAACATGTTGATGATACAAATTGTCCCCTGGCCCTGACATTTCCTTTGTGAGGCTTTGCTTGAAACTATATTATTCCCTTTTTCTGTTTCATGGTCCTTCTCTTATTTTATGGAGGGGATCCCAACCAACCAGGGATCACGTAATATTAGAAATAATGCTGTATTCCTAATCATCTTTTCTCAGGTGACAATGCAATTGATTACAAATGAAACTAGGTTACTTACACTATGGGAAAGGAAACAATACCCAATGTGCAGAGAATTAGGCTAGTTCCCCCCTCTTTGCAGTGCTTTACTCTAATACAACTATTTTTTCACAGAAAGCCAGATAAGCATGGTTGCCTTGGAAACAAGGGCACTCCCCATAAGAGCGGTGGTGATCCATCCCACTCCAGTGAATTGTTTCATGAGAATGTAAGAACTTTTTTGGGGGGGAGGTGAAAATCTTAACAGAAAGGAGATTTTGCAGGAACACAGTATTTGGAAATTGTACCTTTTCCATGTTATTGTTCAGATTTAACAATAACACATAACTCACTCATGCAAAGTTAGAACATTTTAGAGAAGATTAATTCCTCATCAGCATACAACGTTTCACATATAGCTTAGGGTAATTAATGTTCTTGCAAGTTAAAGTGCGATCTAATTATTTTTCTTTTCCTGTCCTGAAGCAAAAGAAGCAAGTGTCTAATTTATGAATGATTTTTTTTTTGCATTAGGTAAATGCTAAATGATGTTACGTTCAGTTAGTGTCTTGACATTTAAAAAAAAAATTAACTCAAGTCTTACTTTCTGCCAATCTACACTCAGCAGTGTCTTCTCTGTCAACATGCTACTAAAACACACCCTAGGGGCCCTTTTTAATATTCACAGACTTTTCACTTTAGGACATTATCATATTCAAATGCAGTATCTTTAAAAGTGAAACTTCAGTAAATAAATGTTAATAAAAAATTTGCAAACTCCACAGGAAGAAAATTGGTTCCATTTTCTTCAGGGATTTGCACTTTTCTGAACTGATTGCTGAAAATAAAAATACACGAAAGGAATTATAATAAAATCATCTCCTTTCTGAGTAATCTTAGTCAGCATTTTATTTGGAAAAGAACATAGGAATGGAGGACCTATTATAAAGATCGATCTTTCTGAGAAACCAGCAGGTTGTTAACCGAGTGCTGTGATTTCATAGATGGTTTCTAAATATTCTGACTGTTCAACTGCACACAGCAAAAGTTATCCTACATACAGTGAGCATTCTGCAAAAGGAGCAAAAGTGCAATTTATACAGAAATAAAACCTCTCAGAATGTCTTCTGTCCCTCTTCTTCTTGTCGATATGTTGGGTGTGAAGAAAACTACAGGTAGTCTTCATCTTACAACCGTAATAGAGGCTGCCCATTACAGTCACAAGCGTGACGGCTGTTAAGCAATATGGCCTCACTTAATGACTCCACCTCCTGCTCTCCTGGATGTGCCCATTAAGCAAACAAGTACCAGGTGCCTCAGGGTTCAGGGAGGCCTGCCTGTCCCGGGCCTCCAAGGCCTCTCTCACCCCTGAGGCACCCCGCGCTCTGCTCCCTGGCTGTCAGGGTGGCCCCGGGCTTTGGCCTGCTCCCAACCCGGCTACTAAGCCATCTAAGGGAGCCTAAAGCCAGTCAGCAGAAGCAACCAGCACACAGACGCAGTTACGGCCTGTAGCCGAGGCATACCACCCCATCCGGCCATTCAAGGGACTTGCAGGACCCGGCCTGCTCCTCACCGAGCTCCGGGGCTCAGCAGCACCCACCTTACCTTTCTGTCTTTGCAGAGGAGCCCGGCCAATGCCACGCGAGGCGAGGCGAGGCTCAGCTTTCTGACAGAGGCTCCTGGCCTCACAGCAACCTTCTGCAATTCTGCAAGCAAGTATCGCAGCCCTCCTCACGGGGCTGTAGGGATAAAGTTCCTTAAGGTGGCTCCACGAACATGCGGAGCCTCCTATAGTCTTGTGAGAAGGACTGCTTGCTTGCAGAATAGCAGGAGGTTGCCGTGAGGCAGGCCGAGGCCTAGGGGAATCCCGACAGGCAAGGGGAGGCCTTGGGAGGCCCCTTGGATTGTCAGGGAAGTAGGCCTCGACTTACAAGCTGTAACTGTCCTCCTTGTGCTGGCCACTTCTGCTGACTGGCCTTAGGCTCCCTTGAGTGGCTGAGTGGCTGGCTTGAGAGCAGGCCAAGCCTTGTGGGGACCCGGCGGCATTGAGGGGGAAAGATGGAGGGTGCTGCAGCGTCCCTGGAGTCAGTTGTAAGGGTGGATGACAGCGGGGGCACTGCAGTGCAACTTTGAAACTGAATAATAAGGACCATTTGGGGGTCTATTGTAACTTCAGACAGTCACTAAGCGACCAGTTGTAAGTCGAGGACTACGTGTACTGTCAATCCTAAAATGAACATGCTGTTGTGATCACCACAGGTAATATCCCTGTTTTGATGAGATGTGATGTGAAGAGTTATCAAAGAACATATTTCTGTTTAATCAGTGTCATTTCTCCCACGTCCCTTACATGAAATTTAATGAATGGAACAGAAGACAGGAGGTCTAAGTATGCAACATTTATTTTCCACAAAGGAAAAAAATGATATATAGACTGCAAGTACAGTTACATTTTTGGACCAACTTTCAATTTCACTTTATTGCACATTCTTTTAAAGTTTGCTAGATTTCATTTTAGGGTATG
>JANHZU010008933.1:0-30297 GCA_032468055.1 Acrochordus granulatus | reverse complement strand
GTATGGCTGTGAGAGCTGGACCATAAGGAAGGCTGAGCATCGAAGAATTGATGCCTTTGAATTGTGGTGCTGGAGACGACTCTTGAGGGTCCCTTGGATGGCAAGGAGATCAAACCAGTCAATCCTACAGGAAATCCAACTCCTTTGGAAGGACAGATATTGAAGCTGAAGCTCAAGTACTTTGGTCATGTAATGTGCAGAGAGGACACATTAGAAAAGACTGTGATGCTAGGAAAGATTGAAGGCAAAAGGAGAAGAGGACGGCAGAGGATGAGATGTTTAGATAGCATAGTCAGTGTGATGGGCGTGGGCTTGGGAAGACTCTGGAAGGCAGTGCAGGACAGGGAGGCCTGGTGTACTGCAGTCAATGGGGTCGCAAAGAGTCGGACATGACTGTGCAACTGAACAACAACCTACTAGTGAATACTTGGGCTGTACTAGGAGTTAAAAAAAAACAATGACAAATCACTTAGTGTTATTGCAATAAATGGACATCTCCATGAAAATACCCAGAAGCTGAGAAAGTAAAATTTTACTGTGTTTTTGCTGAATTGCAGGAAGTTGATATTATTACTGAAGATGTCAACAGTGCATCATCATTTCATTTAGATTCATTTCTTTGTTCAAGTCTTTAAACTAGAGTGAAATGTTTTCTTACTGTTTTTAGTGCTTAAAAAAACACAAGCCCAGACTGATCAGCTCTGAAACAAACCAGGAATAGTGATACTGGAGGTCAAGATTATCAACAAATTTGTGTTTTTATTTATGAATAGAGCTCCACTGAGTGCTAGTCATAGTGATGGTGAGGATTTGTACTGTGTGAACACTTTTTGCTTCAGTTGCTGTGCTATTACAAAGCAGGACAATTTTAGTCTGTCTACATCCTTTCTTCAATTCCAGCTGGAATTGACTGTTAGGGTTTGTTTCGAATCCTCTGTTAATTGTATTAAAAAGATGGTTTAAATCAAATATCTTGTCTTATAGATGGATTTATGCATTTCAGCTGTGCAAGCAATTCTATCCATATCATTTATGAACTAACAATGGTATTTTGAGGAAGGAAGGAAGGAAGGAAGGAAGGAAGGAAGGAAGGAAGGAAGGAAGGAAGGAAGGAAGGAAGGCTCCTGAGAAATGCTTTGTTATTTTGAAAGTGATTATTTTGAAATATTTTCGCAACTACTTCTACTTTTTTGTTAAAGTGATGACTTCAGAAATAACTGAAAGATGAGAATTCTGATCATAAAAATGTTATTCAGAAGATTTATTCAGTAAATAACATATAATTTAAAACAATGAATAGAATAATTATCCTAATTTCCTTCTACAGGGCTTATTTCCGAGGATGAAATCAAAATAAGACTTATTGGTCCTGTGTCTTTTTAGGTAATGCACTTAGTTAGAACCATTATATTACTTCAGCAAACAGATACATATGCACATTAAATAACTGTTCAATAACATGAAAACTGGCCTTGATAGAAAATGGCACAGAAGAGAGTCACACCAAGCAGATTTGAATGAGGATTTAAAACGTCTCCTCTCCTTAAAAATCTTTCCCAGCTCCTTTCCCCTAACTAGGCTGTCCAGATATGAAAGTCACCAGGCTTAAGAAAGAAGAAAACTGGCAGATTATAGTAAGAAAGCAGAGGAAGTTATACTCTATCCTCACCTTTGCAAATCCTTTTTCTGCTCCACATTCATGCTATGAGAAAACATATACAGTATTACTATATGAGGATCTCAAGACCTATTACGTACAATGATTCTCTATCTCAAGGGATTGTCTGTCTCAAGGGGTGGCAGATATACATACAGGTATATCTGTATACATACAGGTTGCATGCAAAAAAGCAAGTTAATAAAGGTGATTGGCTTAATCTGCCTATTTGACTTCTCATTGTTCCCACAAAAGGTCAGTCCTTCTTCTGAAAGTATGTTCTCACATCATTACCACATTTTGCATACTTAAGTTGCTAAGAAAATGAATTTCTAGAAAAAAGCCAAGTCTTCCTTGCAAATAAGTTGGTTGCCCATTCTAGTTCATTCCAATATTGACTCTTTTGACAGAGCAATTTTTCAGGGTCTTCTATCAATTTTTTCCTCACTCCTTATTCTCTGGGTATTTGAATAAGGGGTGCCAAGAACTGAAATTGGGACCTTCTGCACCAAACCAAGTACTTTAAACTGTGTGTGGTGCTATCTGAGCTTGGTTGCTTTCTTGCAGAAATTTCATTACGAGAACTAGGTAACATCAGCAGTGCTAGAAGGGAGTGAGATTTGCTCTCTTTATATATTAGTGGCTTGCCCTGTGAGTGTTCTTGATGGTTCCTTGATTAGGCTGTTGTTTTACTGTTAGCTTGTTTGTCTGAATTGCTGTTTCCTTGACTGAGGTATTGTTTATTTCTTCATTTTTGGTCTAATGTTAATTTTGATGTTCATCTCTGCTTATCTGTGTATTAGTTACTGGTGAGAAGGTTTTTAGGTCTTTTCTGTTTCCTTTTTTGATTGTCTATTTTGAATGGTCTACAGCTATTGTTTATTTCTATGTGCCTGTTGATGGATGATTTGTTTGAATGCCAGGCTTCAAGGAATTCTCCAGCATGATTGGATTTGGCTTGTTCTAAGATGATCACAGTTTCCCAATAGAAACTATGGTTAAATCTGTCCATATGTTGTGAATTAAGGAGTTTTCATCATACCTTCTGACTGCTAGTTGATGTTCATGGATGTGTTCTGCTATCTTCTGCCTGTTTGACCTACATTGTGGCTGTTTTTGTCCTTATATTGTATGTTGTAGATGATTCTTGTTTTCTCTTCTGGGTCTTTTGATTTACTTAGGATGCTTTGGAGGGCTTTAGTTGATTTGTGTGCTATGGTGATGCCATATGGTTGTAATAATCTGTTGGGGGTTTCTGAGATATTTTTGATATATGGCAGTGTTATCTTTTTCACCACTTGTATTGGTTCTTCTGTAGTGGGCTGAGTGGTCAGGCACTTTTTGATAAAGATGCATGGGTTGGAAGATGTTGTATAGGGGATTTGTTTTCTTCTTCGGATTTTCAGGATTGCTGCTGTATGTATGCACATCTAAAGAGTGTTCTTCCACATCTCTTGTGGGAAGTTGGGTTGTTGCTCTGATGATGGAGAATTTGGTTGGTATGAGTAGTTTAATGGTGGATTTGTGTTTCTAATTTGCCAGTCATGCCTCTGCTGATGGGAATATCCAGGAGGGATAGCATATTATTGATTTTCTTCTTCCCTTGTGAATTTTATTCCTTTGAAAATGTTGTTGATAGGTTCATTGATTTCTATACTTCATTTTTTTTCTTATGACAAAGGTGTCAGTTAGTATATTGGATCTATACTTTGGACTGTAAGCATGAGAGTGCTATGAATTCTAGGCATTGCAATATGGTCTCTGTATTCCTTTGATTTGTTGATATTTTTGTTGATCAAAATGTAAGTATGTAATCAGGCAAAGACTGACAAGGTCCATGATTCTGGGTATTTCAATCTTGGTGTATTTGGTTTGGTTGGCTGTGCTGTGAAGTAGTGCTGTCATGGATTCTTTTTCTAATTCTGCGTCTATGGATGTAAACAATGCTGTATAAAATTAGGTGGAGAGATATATCTGACTTGACCATTTTGAGGCATTCACAAAAGTGTGGGAGGATGGATCCACAACTTTTCATCCACCACTGTTCTTTCTTCATGATTTGACCTTTCTTGGTAAGGTATCTGAGAGTTCTTTTGATTTGGTTGTCAGCCTTTGTAATAGAAATTTCAGAATCATTAATAATCTCATGGACCTCTTTTTTGAAGTTACAGTGGAACCTTACAAGATGAGCATCTCAAAAGATGAGATTCTCACAAGATGAACAAAAACATTTAATAAAATTTATTCCGCTAGACAAGCGGTGACTCACAAGACAAGCAAACTTCACGCCATAAGTTATGTGCCATCAGTCAGTGGGCTCTGTATTTCCCGTTCAGGTGGCAACTGCATGTGCGTTCTGCCTATGCAACCACATGGTTTACTCCGTTACTGTGTGTGTACTATACTGTGAGTACATGTGTGTACAGGAAGCCCCTTGCAGAAGTGTGAAATGAAAGGCGATAAGAAGAAGGCAATTCAGGTAGACCTGAAGAAGGAAATCATTGAGAAGCATGAGAGGTGTGTGTGTGACTGACCTTGCCAGAATGTACACACCATCCTGATCGCAAGATGAGCACCACGCGATGAGCTCATGTGGGAAATCTCACAATGGAGCCGATGGTTCTCCTTTCTAGCTGTGTAAACAGCATAAATTAAGTGGAAGGCGTTCAAAAGATGGAACTCCCAAGACTTCAGACTCCAGATTCTCTCTCCAGGAAGTCCCCTCCCCCTCCTTTCCTCCCTCTCGTCTCCCTCACGCCAGCTGGGATTGTTCTCAAAGCACATGCACACACACACAAAATAAAGCAGAAACTCCAAGCCTGACCCCTGCTGCCCGTCTCTTCTCCCCTCATAGTACGGAGACAAGAAACATTTCCAACAGCCCACAAAAGACCCCCCAGAAAGGCATTGCTGAGGGAAAAGACAGTTTTGCCTCAGCAACAGTGGCAGCGGATCCTCTGAGCCAGCAGGGGGTGCTGGACAGCAGACGGCCTAGCAGCAGACGGCCTAGCAGCAGCCTCGAAGCAGATCCATAAGTGCTGGTTAGTTTGTTCTATTTCTGCTTTATACTGTGTGTTAATCATTGATACTTGTTTCAGATGTTAGGGACAATCATTTATATATCAAATTCCATTGAAAATGATTTTTTGGTGAATATTTTTGGAGGTGTGGAATGGATTGTCCAACTTTCCATTGTTTTCTATGGGAAACCTTGTTTCACCTTAAGAGCATTTCACACTAAGAGCGTTCTTCCGGAATGGATTGGTCTCATCTTGTGAGGCTCCACTGTACTGCTTTACTGGGAATTTTAAGAGGAGTTTTAGTAAGGTGCAAATGTCAACCAGCATCTTAAAATAGATGTTTTAATATAATAGCTGCTATGGCATATGTGTATAAGTATATTTTTATATATAGTACAAAGTGTTACAGATGTAATGCAGTAAAGTATCAAGCAAGAAGAGCACAAACTATTAGTTTATATAAGTTTATTTAATTGGGTGGTAGCTTCAATTTTTTTGTGAAATGTTTATGACTAGATGTTTTTCATAATTTAATAAAGTGCACTGAAATATTCTTTAATTCAATGAAAATGTATCCATGAACATCTGCAAACACTCTTAAATCAATATTTCCCAAACTTGGCAACTTACAAATGTGTGACTTCAATTTCCAGCATTCCCCAGCTAGCATGGGCATTGCTAAAGATTCTGAGATTTGAAGCCCAGACATCTGGATGCTGATATGGTTGAGAAACATTGACCTAAAACAATAATCAAAGAATTCATTTAGAACAACAATCAAAACATTTATTTAGAAGATAGTCAAAATTTGAATATATATACACACATACATACATATATAAACATACATATACATATATACATGCATACACACAGAGACACAAAAAGTAAATTCTTTTCACATGAGCGAGCAAAATGTCATGCCCAGTCTTAAAATGGAAGAAATGTAGGATATATGCCCATTCTAAAAACACCCCTTTGTTGGGACTTCTGGGGAAGAAATGGCAGACTGAAGACAGAGTTATGACCATGCCTAAATGAAGAGTTTTTTGCAGAGCAAACAACCATGCTGAAATGAAGAGGTAGTGAGTAGACTGGCTGCTTGATAATTCTTTTCTGGACAAGGAGAGGACCTGAGATCACTCACAGGTGCTCCAGAAACTGGCTCTTGTGAGAAACTGCAAGATAGCAGTCTCCATGGGCTTAGAGCTCTGGGAGATAAGTGAATAACTAACTTGTTCAAACCATGTGAGAAAGGACACTGCATACTTCCTTTTCTAATCATTTCAGAAAAAAAATTAACCGCTTTTCAGCTATTAGGGACCCCTGAGTTGATAAGTTTTACAGCACCAGGTAATTTCCTTCATCCTTAGCAAAAGAAGTTTTAATTGCAAGTTTAAGAACTTAATTTTTTTTTTAGAATAAACAGCAAAAGGGTGTTTAAAACTTTGATTTCAGAAAGCTATAAACATATTAAGAGTCCAGATAAATTTGAAATACAATTTGGGAATTAATTATAAATAATCCTTCCCATGAGGAAATGCTTTCATTTTAATTAAAAATAATAAGATATTTAACATCAGAAACTAGAGGGAACTAAAGATTACAATTAAAGGAGAAAAACGAACTCAACTCACAACTACAGAGTGAAGCAAAATATTTTAACTTTGGACATATTGAGGATATTTTTGAATAATGGACCCAGAAGTTAATTTTAATTGGGTCTGTATCTATAACTAGACTGTGTCTAAAAGATGTTATGGAAGAGGATAAATTCTACTTGACAAGATCAAGATTGGTATGGAAAAATATGCTAAATTGGACATACAAAAGAAATTGTCAACCCTCCTGGGTAAACCAGACAGGAAACACAACCGGATGAGCTAAATATACAGTGGAACCTTACAAGACGAGCATCTCACAAGACAAGATTCTCACAAGATGAGCAAAAAATAATAATAAAGTTTATTCAGCTAGATTAGCGGCAACTCACAAGACAAGCAAACTTCACACGATAAGTTACACGTCATCAGTCAGTGGGCTCTTTATTTCCCGTTCATGCTGCCATATGGTTTACTCTGTTACTGTGCATGTGCTGTACTGTGAGAGTATGTGTGTGCAGGAAGCCCCTTGAAGAAGTGCGAAATGAAAGGTGATAAGAAAGCAATTCAGGCAGATCTGAAGAAGGAAATAATCGAGAAGCATGAGAGAGGTGTGACTGACCTTGCCAGTATGTATGCACCATCCTGATCACAAGATGAGCACCGCATGATGAGCTCACGTAGGAAATCTCACAACGGAGCCAATGGTTCTCCTTTCTCACTGCATAAACAGCATAAATTAAGTGAAAGGCATTCTAGAGAAGGAACTCCTGAGACTTCAGACTCCAGATTCTCTCTCCAGGCAGTCCCTTCCACCTCCTCTCTTCTCTCTCATCTCCCTCGCGCCAGCCGGGATTGTTCTCAAAGCGCATGTGTGCGCGCACACATATACAAAATAAAGCAGAAATTGTCCTTGTCCTCCCAAAAATAAAGCAGAAATTCCCCACTATCATAGTCTCTTCTCCCCTCATAGTATGGAGGCAAGAAACATTTCCAAACCGCCCACGAAAGGCTCCCAGAAAGGCATTGCTGAGGGAAAAGGCAGTTTTGTCTCAGCAGTGGAGGCAATGGATTCTCTGAGCCAGCAGGGGGCACTGGACAGCAGCCAGCTTAGCAGCAGCCTCGAAGTAGATCCATAAGTGCTGGTTAGTTTGTTCTATTTCTGCTTTATATCATGTGTTAATCGTTGTTACTTGTTTCTGATGTTAGGGACAATCATTTCTACATCAAATTCTGTTGAAAATGATTTTTTGGTGAATATTTTTGGGGGTGTGGAATGGTTCATCCAACTTTACATTGCTTCCAATGGGAAACCTCATTTCGCCTTAAGAACATTTTGCGCTAAGTGCGTTCTTCTGGAATGGATTAGTCTCATTTTGTGAGGCTCCACTGTACTTTATTATAAGGCTACATTCTTGCAAGTTTGAAAGTACAATCTTCCTGCCACCACTTTTAATTGCTTTATCCATTTGGGTGACCCTTTGTAAGTTCTCTGTTAACTGGGGGCTCCTACTTCTCTTGTTTGTTTGTTTTGTAGGCAGCATTTCTTTCCCACTTTCCCCAAGGTCATACAAACATTCCATTACAGAAACCAATGGCTGTCTTAATAATTAAAAGGGATATAAAACAACAAAACAAAATAATGACCTGCATAATTTCCCAGCATTTTCAAAAATTCATTTATATGGCCCCCCCAACTCACATATAAAGGTGACTCTAGATGGCTTTAGCATTAAAATCACAAAAATAAAAACCATAACCCAGAGTTTAACTTAAAGCACAAATATCCAAACTCAAATTATCCTACTTTGGATACATGATGTAAATACCTAGGCTCTAATGCCAGAAAAGGTAGAAGGAAAGAGAAGAAGAGAATGACCAGCAGCAAAGTGGATTGGACTCAATTACAGGGGCCACAAGTGCAATATCAGAAGACATGAAAGACCAGGTAGGTATAGATTATTATGGAGAACATCTACCTATGTGGTTGCCAAGAGTCAACATTGAGTTAATAGCATATACTCAAATTAAAGCTATCTTTGTTGCTGGCAACAACCTGTGTTTACCAGACAAATCGGAAAACTTATTTACATTTAGAGCATTCAGTTTATGCTATAAAAATCTTGAAATGCATCTCTAGTAAATTTGTCTGAAAATATTTAACTAGGAAATTGTTAGCATCAACTGCTCAGAGAAACTCCAAACTTCTCTCTTTCCATTATTATATATCTGAGAAAATCTTGGCTTCTAACCTCATGGTGTTTCTCAGAGTGATGTAAAAAAGAATAATTCAGCAGTGCATCTCTCCTCATCAGTAGGAATTAGTCTATTTTCTATAAGACTTAGATTTTGATCTCCTTCTTCTCATTACTTAGGATTTTGGTTAATAGATAATGGTACAGGACTGAACCCAGATTTATGTTTTTATTACTAACTGGATGGAAGAAAGTGTTATTGCATAGTGACCTATAATAATGCCAGTGAATATAAATTTCTGTTCCTATCGATTCTTCAAGCATGACGCTGCCTACACATCCCAGCCACTGGATTTATACACATCCTTCTGCACACTGTGTGAGTAGCTATAGATTTTGACACTTCCACAGATGCAACTGGTGATCTTGTTGTGGTCTGGCTCCAATAACAGCATGAAGGATTTTTTTTACTCTCTGTGCTTTTCTACCATCCACTCCATAATTCATAAGAAAGATTAATTAAGCTTGAAAAGCAATTATGTGTTTCAGGTTTGTTGAAATAAAGGGCCGTTGAGTCCAATCATTGCACATCACAACCTAACAGAAGGGAAGATATAACATAAAAGTTAATTGTTAGATCTTTCTCCAGGATCCTATAGTTTCTGGAAATTAAACTTCTTTCTACAACTCTTTTTCCAAATTTCTGTTCCATTCAGTATTCAGAGTTCTCTCCCTCTAAGACAGAGATTCTCAAACTGTGGGTCACATCCCTTTAAAAGGGAAAGGTTACCCTACCAATCATGACTGACTCTAGAGTGAGGTGCTCATCAATGTTTCCAGGCCAAAGAACCAGTGTCCGGCTGAGGATGCTTCCATGGTCATGTGGCTGGAATGACTCGTAAATAAATTTAAGGGAAGGGGGAGGTCATAATTTTCTACAGTGGCCAGTATAGAACAAGTATCACAGCAAAATGATTGTGGAGTGAGAAATGAGAGTGGCTGTTGGAGAAATAAATCCAATTTCTCAAGAATTTTGCAGAACTAAGCAAACTCATCCTACCCATTAAAATATTATTTTAATGTAATTCTTTTACTATTTATTTAAAACTGTGCTATCCTTCTATTTAATATATAGATAAAAAGGTAATTGCTTGAAGTAGGTGGTACCTTTGCTTCGTGCCAAACCATAACTTCAATGAAATCTTTAGTTTACTCATGGGAAGAGTATTACTCAAATTCAGTTCTCATTATAGGAAGTCATGACATAACAAATTTGGGAACTCTCCTGTTGGAGGCCACTGAATATGCTTGGTTCTTACTGCGTGGCTTAGTTGGGAGAGCACTCCATTTTTTTTTGAATATCCATGATGTGATTTTAATTCTTTGTAACCTGCCTTTATTATCCTCTTAGGGCTGCCTTTTGTCATATATCTGGACACTATCAGCTACCCAACTTTGTCCTTTGACGAAGGGCAAGCTATATGTTGCATCAATAAGGTAGTAGGCAGGTCCTTCTCTTGTCTTGTTTACAGCGATGCGCATTCACAAAATCTGATACTGACTGGGATACGCACATGTGGGGAGGGAAGGGAAACCCTCTCAATTTCTTCAGAATGCCTGTTGGCCCTGTTTAACATTGATCGACTTTAGACTGATTTCATAGGGGGCGAGGCATGTCTGCGATTGGTAAACTATGTCCCCAAAATCATCAAGCCATTTCTGGCTGAGGCAAAAGAAAAATTAAGTTCTATTAAGAATTAGTTTAGCAGATTGATTTCACTCCTAAAAATGGTGTAATATAAGCTACGAGGCTTTGAATCGAGAAGCTCAGAGAAGAAAGCAGCAGGAAATTCACAGCACATAAATGAGCTCCTAACAACTTCACAGCCAACCATGCAACCTTGCAGAAACTCAAGGATGAGAAACACTTCCTTCGCCACACTACTGCGTACCAATTTTCCCCCCCAATAAGGTGCTAGGGCTGTGTCCCAATTTCAATTATGTTTTAAACAATCAAGCCCATGCCAATTTGTCCCACGCTGACAGACAAAGAATAACAAATAATAACAGCTGAAATCCTGTCACAGCTTGGCTGCATTTCCAGCCAAACGCGACGTAGTGACACTGAAGCGTACTTCTGGCTTCCACGATGCGAGGGGGCAGAAAAGGAATGAGGAGCGCAGAGCAAGGCGGAGCTGCTGTCGATCAGGAGGACGTTTTGCTCAGTTCTACGCACGCCACGTTGAGATGTTTCCTCCATTCTCCCTCAGAACCTTTGATTATCATTTTGTGTCTTCCAGACTATTGGGATAAATTATGCTAGGAGCAAATAACAGATTTGCTCCTAGAAAGCAGGAGACGTGCGTTCCAGTCCCGGCTTAGCCACGGAAGCCGGCCGGGAGACTGGGGCAATCACCTTCTCAGTATAACCCACCTCACAGGGTTGTTGCGATGGGGAAAATAGAAGGAGAAAGGAGCACGAGGTGTGTTCACTGCCTCGAGTTGTTTATAAAGTAATGAAGATGGGATAAAAATCCAGTGAATAAAATAAAATCCCATTTTAAAATAAGTAAAAGAAAACTTAACTGTTTTAAGACTGGACAAGAAAAAAAAGGGACGGAAGTGACTCAGGTTACATGGGCTTACAGAAAATGAGGGTTTTTTCCTCTAGACATGTCCGTTTCCTCTGCCCATACGCAGCCCCATCTACTCTACAAGACCCACAAAGAACTATCAGTCACACCATCAGAGTTGTGAACTCATAGTAACGTGGCATTGAAATTTAGAGAAATCCATTTTGCTCTCCGGGAAACAGCAGCAGCAGTTGGCACCCATCCCCAGAGCCAGCGAAGGAAAACTGGACTGTACGTTTAGGTAACCATAAGAAAACCTTGCTTAAGAACTGGGGCAGAAGCGGACGTTAAGGATACATCCGAACCCCGTCCTAAAGAGTGGGCAGCCGGATTCTGATCTGTGGACAGTAGCTCCTCCCCTTTAAAAAGGACCGAAGAAATTTTGCCCAGTGGAAGCCCTCCTGCGTGTCCCTTTTAGGGGTACAGCGCCCTTGCCAGAGTTTCAGACAGCCTTCCTTAAACCGACCCTCCTGAGATGTGTCAGGCTACGCCGCCTTTTGTTCTCAGACTGTGCAGTCCCGTTATCAGATGGGGTGAAGCTGCCCCAATGTTTGTTTCTAATAACCTCTGGCTATTTCAACCACAATCTTCAGCCTTGCACTCCTTCCCTTCTTCCTGCCTTGCTGATCTTACATTAATTGTAACCGAAGAATCTTTGCCGCTTTGGTCTTCCTTAGTTCCGATCCCCCTTTCCTTTCATTCCCGCCCCTGAATTAAACCTTCCCAGGACTGTGGTGACCCACAGTTCTCAACATGCTCCCCCATCTATTCTCAACATGCTCCCCAGCCTGTGACTTAAGCATATGCACCTAAGCTAAGATTCATCCTACCAAGTTCATGGCCAAGCCCACAGGTTTCTTTTTCTACCTTGCCTGTGACTTCAGCTGAATCAAACGCCACATTTCACTAGATCTCCAGCATCAGGCTGCTTATAGTGTAGTGTAGTGTAGGGTAGTGTAGTGTAGGGTAGTGTAGTGTAGTGTGTATGTATATGTATGTCTAAGTGTAAAAGTGTAAGTCTATATATATATGTAGGCTCTTTGATTTTCTTGGATCCTGATCTGCATTTAGACAATACACAGACAAAATAAACCATGGTCTTTCCCCCTCCACTGCTCCACCTAAGGAAGGAGAGGGGAAAATGCCTCTGCTGGTCTCTCTGCATCCTTAAGGAACAGGTGGGCAAGACTACAAGTGCAGAAATGAGGAGAAGGTTTAAAACTCTCCATCAGCACAGGATCTGTGCTGTGCATATGCTTACTCCCATGTAAACAGAAGGAAAAGGGGAACAGCATACTGCTTGTCCTTGCAAAGCATCTTGTTTGGCTCAAATTTGTCTGTCCTCTACTTTCTTCTCCAATGTCCCATTCAATTTGACTCCTGGTTTCTAGAACTGGGGAGAAATGTTAACCCCAGACAAATTTACCCTCCTTTCCAGAAACAGATCATAAACATCCTGATACTATAAAGGTACTTGGGCTGTATCAGCCAAATTCCTGATTAACAGAGGTCTTCCCCACTTGTGCCCTTAATTTTCTCTCACTATAATAACTCAATTGGCCAAATGGATTTTTAAAGCAGGAAAGGGAATAAGTTCACATGAAATGCTCATATCTGAAATGCTCTTTTTTTTTTAAATAAGGATGTTGAAATGTATTTTAAACATTGCCCACTGGAATGATGTAAAAGCATATTGAAACATTACAACCTGTTTTACCAAGAAAAGAATGAGAATTAAAAGAGAGTAACAGTATCCTGTAGAAACGATGGGAATCTGTTCACAAAAATAAATATTCATGTATTCTTTCTGGCACGTTTTATGCAAATTGGAAAAGCAAAAAGGAGAAGTAAATCAACACATGACATCAACCTTTCTTCATGTTACACCATTTTAAAAACAGTGCTCATTATATGCATCTAATAGGAAACAGTAGACACTCAACCCTCTGTAGGTGAGGACTAGCATTATGCAAAGCTTCAAAGGGATGTGTAATGTCAATGATGCTTCAAATTACAGCTCAGCACATCCAGAAGAACCCCAGAAGTGCCGCGATGAACTTCAACAACTCCACTGTGCCTCAATAAGACAAAAAGCGTTCCTCCATCATCTGCCCTATCAAAGCACAACTACCATAACTGGTAGTTATGGCTACCATCTACACCACAACAAACTCTTAGTTGGTACATCCCATCAACTTTGGTCTAAAAAAATATCTGTGGCAAACTGAGCTGTTATCTCAAGCCGCATGGTAACAATATCATGTAATTTGTCTTGGGTAATTGTATACAGTGCAATGCACCAAATTAGATAACCTCCTTTCCTTGAACAACAAAATCTGTGCATAATTTGACAGGATTTATCCTTCTTGATATTGAGAGCAACCTCTCTATCTATATATTCTGCATATTCTGAAATAATAATGATGCATGACCTTTGAACTCTATGCAATTACTTTGAAATAATTATTAAGGAAAATATTTTGAGGTTAATGACTCTAGGCACTGCCAGTGTTATTTATAAGGCATTTTATTGCATGATTTTGAGATCCCATTAGTGTAAGTTTATGCCACACTCACTCACTCTCTCGTACACGTGATGGACAGCCTACATTCAGTGTGTCAGTTGCCTCTGGCTTTTAGCAGTTGCTGAACAAATAAATATGCTTTTATTGGGTTTGCATTGTAAATTGTTCACTTAAAGTGGAAATTGAAAAAGATTCAGTGGATTTACTCAGAAGTTAACCCTCAAACATTATTAACAGTTCCTAGCAAATCTTAAACTACTGACATACATTTCTTTTGGAATGGAAGAAAATAATGAAAAAGCTGTTATCTCACAGAGGCCCCAATACAATACCATTTTGAATATGTCCAGCTGTTCTATAATGGTGTGTGCACAGTAATGTACAGGGAGGTGTTACTCTCTTTACCTGTACAACCAGCCTAATCTATCAGATGAAATAGGAAGAAACTGTTCCAAATCCTCTCATTTTCAGAAAGTTTGGGAGAACCAAAGCAAGAAGGTGATGCTTTTCTGTTGCAGCATCAATACTGTAGAATTGCCTCTAGGTGGACAGTAATATCTTTTGTTAATGTCAGAAATAGCTGAAGGTAGAATGGGTTCAGAGAGTCTTCCCCTGATTTTCTGATGACACGTTTAATCTTCATTTTTATTGCCTTTATTGCTTTTGCTTGATGCTGCTTTTGTTCTTGTTAGTATGACGTTTTAATGTGGAAATTTTACTTTGTCCATTTAAATTCTATGAAAGCTTCCAAGAGTTTTTTTAATTGCAGCAGGTTAGAAATATCTATCTGTCTGTCTGTCTGTCATTTTGAGACCTTTCTTGTGGGCCTGCCAAGTATCTTGTACACCCTCCATTTCTCTTCAGTTGCAGAGAAAGTTACTGAGTCAATCAGTTTGCATGGATGCGCAGATTTGATGTCTTCCAGTTGCTACTGTACATTAGGGAAATTCTTGGTCTCCACTCATAAATAATTTGTTCAAAAACTTGGAAGAATTGTGCTTTTCCTCCAAAAATTCTGTCCCAACATAGAGCATCAGCACAATTTTTTTTTATTTTGCTTTCATTTGCTCAGAGTCCCTTCCATGATTCAACTGCCTCTCAGAATTTCACACAATTTCCATCCAGGTTCTGGACACTAATCATAGCTAATATAAAGCTGCATCTGGCCAAAGCCTCTGTGAAAGCTGGTTTCTAAATTTCCATAGGAAACTTAATAATTATTAAACTACAGATACCAATTGGAGAAATTCACTTGCAGCAGCAGGAGTGTGTACTCATCCCTGAGCTCTTTGCAAGAAGGGGGGAAAGGTTGAAAATTACTTAAACAAGTTAATTAAACATTTTCCCTTCCCTACCAAGATAATAGAACTATTTTTTTCAGCTAGGACAAAATACCACTCTCGTCACATACAGCTTTTTAAAAATAAGCATTAAAACATCAGAAATTCCAATTATGATAAAAGGTGTTAATGGTCCTTCGGTGCATGCTGTTGGATGCCAAGGTTGCCATGATTACAAAGAATAATTTTGGAACATTTCTGTTTTACATCAAAGATCTAATATCCAACCTGCCATTATTCAACACACTGCATTTCTCTGCCAGCCTCAGTGACTAAAATCCTGAAGATCCTATGATAGCTCAGACCAGCAGAAGCAGAGGAAGCAAGAGTTGACGACTGTGAGCATACTTGGGTTCTTTAAAGTATGCGACAGGCATCCTCACAAATCAGCTGCTACAGTGAGCACAGCCACTCACAACACCCATTTACAGAAGGGGCAGAAACTCCCTCTCCCAATCCAAAGGAACTCTTTTTACTCCTAAAGGCTTTTCTACAAGTCAACAGCCATTTTGGTGTCGTGAGGAAGATGATGGCTTAGAAACCAGGGGACTGTGAATTCTAGTCTCCTTAGGCATGAACGTCAGCAGGGCCAGTCACCGTTCTTCAGTCCAACTCACTTCACAGGGTGGTTGTTGTGGGGAAGGTGGGAGGAGGAAGGAGGATTAGGTACGTTTGCCACTTTGGATTATTTATAAAGTCATAAAGGCAGGAGAGAAATCTAATTAAGAAATACACAAACATGACACCAGAGGCTGGCACTTTGATTTGTATGATTCCAGTTTCTGAAAAGTCAGTTGATAACAGGAATCTGGAAGACTCAAAGAAAGTCTCCAGGGGTCCTTCGGTACCTAAAAGCATCGTACTGCCACCTGAACTCAGGGCACCTGAGACAAAGATAACTGAAAAGCAGTGTAGCATTTACCATGGCTGCTCCCCATTTCTGCAAGTTCTTTGGATTCTCTAAACATCCAGCCTCCTGAAGAAAAACTTATTCCTTTTTTTTCCACTGTATTTTTTTAAGTCATTGTACGGCTTAAGTGATCAGTTATGTTTATATGTTTTCAATCTTTTTCATACTTTTTTGCCAAAGCCTGGTTGTCAGGGGGAGCCAAAATTATTCTGAGCTATGGGGTTTGCTATTTGAGATCCACATTCTGTAAAAGATGGGAACGTCTTTTGGGTTCAACAAACAGCTGTTGAGCGAGTCGAATTAAGTTCTGCAGCACCGTGATCCCCGAAAGAAATATCAGTGAAGGATAAGTGGTGACAAAAAAAATCACATTCTGTACAATATAATACACAAAAGAAACAGTTATCCAAAAAGACAAGGCTGCTTAAATTTCAGGTAACTTTCTCATGTTAATTCTGGGCACCGTGTCAGGAGGCACCTGTCAAAAAAATGTCCCTACAGATAGAATTCCGACCGACTCAATCTCCATGCTGGAATCTATAGGGTCCCTATTGTTGTCAGAACATGAGAACAATTAGGCTTTATGATAACACACAAAGAAAGAAAGAATTCCAGAGAGGCTGCCACTTACAGGGAACCATGCCATTTACTGGCGAAAACCAGTGATTAGACCACAATAGCGGCAGTAGCTGAGCGCTTTGCTTTCTCTCTCTCTCTCACTTGCTCGCTCCCTTTCAAAATGCACAGAAACCCGCCACCTGGACAATACATTTTCCACCTAATCATCATCACAGAAAAGATATTGTATTTGACAGGTCAAAGATACCTTCACAAAGAATTATGGGCTTTCAGCTTACAAATGCATAATGGGTGCTAATTTACTAGTTAGGCTGTTCCGTCGCCGAGTTTCAAAGCACAAAAGCTACATCTGAAGGATTCGTTTGT
Organism: Acrochordus granulatus; assembly: GCA_032468055.1. Classification (NCBI taxonomy): domain Eukaryota; kingdom Metazoa; phylum Chordata; class Lepidosauria; order Squamata; family Acrochordidae; genus Acrochordus; species Acrochordus granulatus. Next base: position 13,471 of record JANHZU010008933.1, on the reverse strand, counting down.
GGTGCAGTAAATTAACCAGAAAGCTGTTTGCGCGACGAAAAAGCCAACGTCTTCCCCGCAAGGTGCAGTCGGCTGAATATTGTCTGTTCAGTGACTACCTTTATATCTGCAGTGCCTATAGCAACCTATAGCAAGGTCCCATTAAAAAAGGAGGGATTTTTTCAGTCAACAGAAAATTCTGCAGAATCTCTTTCTCTGTAGAGATCTGCTTGATGCAATATTCCATTAGTTTCTGTTTTGTGTTCTCAACAACACGTTGAAAAACTTCGCCCCAGTTCTGTACTTAGAAGTAACTTACAGTACTATCCACATATTATTTAATGACGCAGGATTACAGTATCATTCAGTGATATAATCCTAACATAGCTTCAAGTTGCCACAACTCTTCCTTTTTCCTTGTACTTAGTTCAAAGACTGCTTCCATAGCCCTTTTTAGTATTGTAATGAGCATGAGAACAGATTTTGTATGCATAAACACATTTATGCTAACTTGTACAGTAAACATATGAAACCAATCTGGCATAACTCCTTCAATGAGAAATGCTGCGGTTCGAATTTATTTCAAGTCCATCCCTGTATTATTTTTGTTAATTGTTACCATTAAACCCAGGAGGAAGAGCAAAGGTGTTCATGGACGTGTACTATTGAATACTGGTTTTTGCTGCATTAAACATAGTAAGCTCTGGCTTTCAGAATAGGTTTCTGAACTATGACCTCAGTCTAATCACACAGACAAGAACCAGTTGTAATATCTTTCACTGCCTAAATTGAAATATAAAATTCTCCTTTGGATATTGGCCTGAATTCAAAACCATTTTGGAGTTCACCTGCAGCTGTGCAAATGGCCCACAGTTTAATGAAGAGATCCAATGAAGTTTAAGGTAATGTGTATTACAGCATATGTATGTGTGAGCGTGTGTGTGCTGCAACCAAATTAACAGTATTGTTTTGTTCATGTGACTAAACCATTCACATCAGGAAGAAGCAGAGATCAATTTGGTATCCTTGTCTGTGGTCCGAGGTTAGCTTCCAGATATATCAACTTCTATTGGGTGTACAGTATATTGTATATTGCCAGTTTTGCCATCGAAGCATATTCTCCCAGTTTAGTCTTCCTACTTGAAAGGATGAACATGGCAGAATTAGGAGAAGAATCCCCCAATCCATTTTTAAGGCAAGTGATTACTGTGGCATTTCCCCCAAAATATTAAGGTTTTTTTAAATAGCAATCAATTTTCCTGTTATTTATATCTGTGTCAGCAATAAAACTCTTCTTAGCTGAAATGAAGGCTCTCTTCAATCCTCTCTTGAGGCAGGATACCCTTCTTTACATAGATTTATCGACACTAAGTACTTCCAATCAGAATCCATGAAAAATCTGTCCATTTATCCCAGTTTTTATGGTGTAGCTAAGAGTTAATTAAGATGGTTTTTTCTGGGTGCAAGTCTACGGTCACTGAGAGACAGGTTACATATAAATTTAATACAACATCAGCAGCATGTATTTTCCCCTAAATGCTAGACCCACTGAACTTGTATTTAATGGTTATTTTGCGTGTACAAGATCAAGATGCACATATGTTTCCAACCTCAATTAAATTATCATTTTACTGGCCTTATATAATAACATTAATATATTGCTGCCTTCTTCTAATGGAAGAAAATAAAAGTAAATAAAAAACTTAATTCATATCTCCTTGGCTGAGTTAGATTATCTGCCTTTATTCCTTCCTTCTTCTGCCCAGTTTTGCTTTGTAATGTTGGAATGAACCCATTTCTTAATTATATCATGTGCTGTCTACATAAACTGCACAAGTTGAAATAAGAAAGAGCTGGGGGGACGACTGGGTTTTGGGTTTTGTTTTTTGTTTTTTGAAAGGCTGAAATTAGCTTAATTATAATCAGTTGCTTGAAGGGTTATATTACAGTTGCAGTGATACCAAAATGCAACTACCATGATTAAAGTCATAAATTGAGTGCCAAAGGAAATAATACTTATTAACTTCCTTTCATAGGGCAAACATTTCTATTAATGCATAGGGAACAATTATAAATTTTTACTTTCTATTTTGCAGTTACAAAAGTTACACTATTAAAAAGACAAAGCATAATCCAGCTAAAACTCAACACTCTCAGTCTCTGCTATATCGATTTAAGGAGACACAGAGGACCTATGTGCACCTATGGTTTAAGCTGCTTCCGTCCTGTGCTCAGGTTTAAGCAAATCCTGTCTAGATTGAGACACTTAGGAAATGGTTCTCAAGGTATGCAGTCTAGACCAATGGTTCCCAAACTTTTTTGGTCATGGAAACCTTCAGAAGACTTTCCCCCCCCACAAAACCCTAATTCTATCTCTGATTTTTACTAAGCATTGTGAATCCACAACGTTCTTCCTTCTTTCATCTACTCCTATTGCCTGAGTGTTTTGCATAATGTAGTAGGTTTGAAAATAAAGAGAAAGCATTTTCAATATAACCACAGACCTATATTTTGACACAAGAAAACATAGGATAAAACCACAAACATTAGATATAATCACAAACCTTCATTAAGTCACAAGAAAATATTGGTTATGACCACAAACATTTATTTTGGTACAAGAAAATATTGGATTTACACCTAATATGATGAATGAAACTGTTTCATTTTTGTACTTAAAATAGTTTTGAAATTGGGCTTTATGTCTGACAGCTGAATATCTAAATCTGGGGCAGCATCCAGCTTACTCCTAAATTTGTTTTTAGTATAACTTTTCATAAGCTGAAAAGCCTGATTCTCATTGATAGGTAGACATGAAGGGGAGCACAGCTCAGATAGCCTTTTCGGCTATTGATGGGTATTTGTCTATCAGTCCTACCCAAAAGTCATTCAGTGGCACAGATTCCAATTTTGTTTTTAAAGCACAGGTACATTGGATTTCAATAAGATCTTCATACTCTGGCACGACAACATGTGAGGTTTATTTCAGTTGACAGATGGGTTTTGCCTCGCTTGATGCCCCTGTTGGTGTCTTGGAAGTACTCTTTCACAAGGTTCAGTAAATGCTCACAAACATTTTGTGCACATCAGCTTCAATTTCCAACTCATTTTCACTCAGAAACTGGGCCAGGAAAGGAAAGCATTTTAAGTTTTTCTCATTTACGCATTTCACCCCAAAGTTTTCAGTGATGTTATTTTGTCTCTCACTGTGAATGTGGTTATATCTTTCTTCTGCAAAGGTATAGTAACTTCATTAAGTTTCCTTAACTTGCTGGTGAGGTATGCTCTTCACATGAGCCACTTCTTGTGTAAAAATTTGGTGTGTTTGCTAGATGCAGAAAGGTCCTCACTATGAAGAAAACCAGAAGCTTGTTGCGTAGCTCAAAAAGCCTGGCCAGGACTTTGCCTCCTGAAAGCCATCCAACTTTTATGTGAATTAGAAGTGATTGATGTTGACTTCCCATTTCTTCAAGCTTTGCAAAAAGTGTTGATTGGAGTGGGTGAAACTTTACATAATTAACAATTTTTACAGGCTCATTAAGAACGTCCTTTAAGTCAGATGGAATGTTCTTTGCCACAAGGCATGCTGATGCAAGATGCAATGACTACTGGTACAATTTGGCACTACATTTTTATTCCCTTTCAGTTTTTCTACCATCGCTGCAGCCGCATTGCTGCATATGTTAACACACTTATCCCAATCAAGATTGTGTTTATGCATGCAACAATGATTTTAAAAATTTGCATTGGTTTCCAAAGGTGCACATAGAAACAAATTTCAAGAGATTCTTCGAAAGATACCTCAAAAAACAAGCAATATTGCAAGTCTGGTGACATCTGTACACTCATCCAGTTGCATTAAAAATACAATTTTTCAGTCTCTGAATTAATTCATCTTCCATTTAGTTTGAGGTTTTATGAATATAGTTAGACACAGTGTTGTCAGAATATTGGATTGCTGAAATTTTTTTTCACTGCCTCCTCTCCAAGCAATCAACTGACTATTTCTTTCACACATGGTTTGATTAGACCCTCTGTTTCCCAGCACGGACAATTCTGTAACTTAAGAGAAATGATGCTTCAGTTGTGTTTTCATTATTGGCCTTTGCATATTTCTGTAAGCAAGCCACAGTGGCATTTGGATTTCCTTGTAGTTTTTGAATAAACTGACATCCTTTCCCTTTAGGTCTGGGTGGTTTGTTTCCAAGGTGTTGTTTTAGATTAAGGGGTGCCAAGAAATGGTTTAGGAGGATTTTGTTGCAAATGGCACATTGCCCATCTCGGGGTTCTGCACTTCTAGTAACCTTCCAATACACCTAAAGATAGATTAGATTTATCGTATTTCCTTTTTTTGAAGACTTTAAAACTTCATGTTTGATCCTGTCACTAATCAGTATTTTTGCTTTGTGATCATCATAAAAGGGTCATCTTTCATTGCAGTTGTGCCCTAAAATGAATAAAATAATAAAACACAGGTCAGAATCCAGGCTGATTCAATTTGTGCACAGAAAAAATTAATTTTAATATCTTTGTATTTTTACCTCCTAAACTGCAATGAAGATCATCTTCTTGAATCTCATTAGATCCAGATGGCAATGTCTCAGTAGAGCTAGAACTAGAAGTTGCACATGCTATATTTTTGGCAATTGAGCCAGTTATCCAAGGCATTAGTAGCTTCCTGAAATAGATACATACATACATAGATTCTATGTTATCAGCCACAATTATACCCCAAATTTAATGCAATTTGTTTAATCAAAATATATTCTGAATAATTTTATGCTAATTCAAATATGTCTTCCAATTTCCTACATGTCTAGTTTTTGAAGAAATTTTACTCTGATATTTTATGAATAAAACGATTATAAGGTAAAAAAACTACAAGGAAAAAAAAACTCAAAAACTGTACAAGGAAAAAAAATCCAAAAAGAAATGTGGAATCAATGTTAAACATCGACTAAATATGAATTACTCTTGTTCAGATGGCAAATAAAATGTTGAAATGTGTAGCCAGTAACTACATACGTGACAGCAATAGTTGTAGCACAAAATAGCTATTAAGGAGACTGTTACAAGAGGTTGTCTGTATAGAGTCAAAATGTACAGGCTGTAAGTTACACTGTTAGAGCACCACTGAACTACAAGCATGAATCATGATTGAAAGGATGAGTATAGAAGCAAACATGAAATTGCCCTGAACTGAACTGAATGAAGGGAATAGCAGTTCTGGATGCTGCTTGAAATGCCAAGAGTACTCTAGCATGTGTGTAAGGAACTTTCTCTGCTTTCCCTGGAGGAGGAAAAATGCAAGGCTATGATAAAATGACTTCCATTGGTGAGTGGCTGTTTGGAGATAATTAATACATTCTCCCCCTACCTTTCTAGGAACCAAATGACATGATGCATTTCTTGTTTGCTGCTTGGATACCAACTGATAATCGAATAGTTGGCCTTTTGTGGTTTTATTTTAAAATCTGTTTTAACTTTAACTTTTGAGATTTTTCATGGAACCCCTATGATACCTTTGCGGAAACCTAGGCTTCTGCAGAACACAGTCTGGGAACCACGGGCCTAGATATATAGCAAGCTGCCACAGCATTCCTTCAGATAATTCCTTTGCTATTGGGCCCTCACATCCTCACATCTGTATTAAGGAAACAATGGGGAATTGTTTTCCTCCCTGAAGACAAACTCTCTTGAGCATATATACTATATGCATTCATATATACATGCATCACTTTGTGTATGCATGTGCAACATGCACACAAACTGAAACTTGTGTTTACAAGATTAAATAATAGAAGGCAGAGGGCTTCCACCACAACCTCCAAGCAACCCACAGGTTATTTGGGCTATTTGAAATCTGAGGATGAAAGCCTTCTAATTCAGGTGAATGGAAAAGTGGTGGAATAGTGGAACAAACAAACAAAGCAATTGGAAAAGAAGAAGCTTGGAAAGGAATCCAATCATTTAGAATGTATGATATTAATTATGAGAGTCATAAAAACTTGGGGAAACATGGAAAGTCTTCTAAAGGAGTTCCAATATCAGGAAAAGGTTTCAAGTTGGAATGCTAAATGATGACAATAAATAGATTACAACTGATTCAAAGGAGTATATTGAAATTGTGTACATTAGAGATGTCACCATCTAAGTTATTTATAAGATGTTCCCTATTTAAAAGAATATGTAGTATAGAAGATGGTTAGATCAGCACTCCAATTATTACGAAGTTGAAAGGCTACATTAATTGATGGAATCTGTACAGAAACATAGCAAGTGACAGAAAAAGAATCAGTAGAGGCTTTAATCAAACTCTGCCAGCAAATCTGATATGCTGGTCAATCAGTGAAAGAGATCAGTCTACATACCATAGGAAAGAAAGGAGACTTAACAAAATGTGCAAATCATTGCACAATATCTCTAATTTCACATTCTACCAAAACAATGCTTAAGATCATCCTATACAGATTAGAGCCCTCCACGGAAAGGAAATTCCAGATGTTTAAGCTGATTTTAGAAAGAGTTAAAGAACAAGAAATATTATTGCTGATTCCATGATACATTCTCTCCTTATTTAATCAAAATGTATGTTGAATATATACTGATGGAGCTTGGATTGGAAGATGAGTGTGGTTTTAAAATCAGAGGGGAAAAAACGCAATAACCTATTATCATGACACTATTTTGAACTGAAAATGCAAATGAACTGTAAGCTGTAGTAAAGAAAGTCAAGGAGCATAGTGAAAAAATGGGACAAGAAGATCAAACTAAGGACAATAGGACAGCAGCCGACTTTAGAACTGACAGTGAAGATATTGAACTTGTGGATATCTTCTGTCTTTTAGGATCAATAGACAACAATAAAGAAACCAGGAGGACAGAAATCATATTTGGTGGGGCAGCACTGAAGGCCTTGGAAAAAATATCAGATGTCATGTGATCAGAATCACACAAGCCATTATATTACCTGGGACACTCTATGGAATGGACTTTGGAGAAGTAGAACACAGTACACTCCATGGGTACAATTAACCTTTCTCCATTAACCAGATTTCTTTGGGGGCTGGGGAGATAGAATGATTCAGTTTTGTTTTTCAGAAGTTTAATCAAAGGATAAATTTTCCCAATTGGTAAGATAGTTTTTGAGACCCTTTCTCTGCACGATCCCATTAATTGTTGATATACATTTATAAACAGTGAATTTTTGATTCCAAGTTAAAGTTTTCTTGAGATATGATTTACTTATACTGTAGTTGATTTGTAGTGTGAATTTTAATATATTTTATTATTTTTGTTGGTTTTTATTTGTTCAACATTAAAACCATTAAAATGGGTTAAGTGACAGAAAAATTGCAAAAAATAAATATTAAATTTCTATGCATATTCTATATGATGAAGATACTAATACTACATTCTACTCTACAGTTTTCTCCATGGCAGTGTCTCCCAAAAGGAATTCAAACAGTTCTTTCACTTAGGGCTTCAGTCCAGAAACAAACACTTTTTAATGGGATCTCATTAAAATATTATTAAACAATAACTTTTGCATTACTGCTTTGGGAATTATGGGAGTTGTGTCCCCCACACATCCGGAGATTCAAAATTGGGGAATGGTGTACTGCACACTCCTTCATCTACCATGAAAACTGTGTTTTGGGATCTGAGCTTGGTAAAACAATAACAGCAAAACTTAATTCAAATTTCTGTTTATAGTCCAAACCCCAAAACTGTTGAATGTTGTCGATAAAAGTAATTTTAAAAATATGAAGCAGTAAATGAAGATAATTACATGGCAATCATTCATTTGCCCACAAGTTACTGTCCTGTTAAATCTGAATTCAACTTTAAAAAACAAAATAAGCCCAGAAATGATGGGACACTAAACACGATGCAGCTTACTCTAAAAAAAATTAAGCTAAAAATATGGACTAAGCACAGATTGCTTATCTGAATGTTTAAAATAATAATTGTTATGGATAGCAGTGCCTTGATATTTATGTACAAAAAAGATTTATATAATTGAGTCCCTAAACTCAAGCCCTGATCATTTCACATTTGGACTATTGCAACATGCTCTACATGGGGCTACTCTTGGATAGTATCTGGAAGCTAAAGCTGTTACAGAATGCAGCTGCACAGACAGTTGTTGGAGCCCCTAGGGTAGTCCTTGTTACACTGCTGTTCCATGAGCTGGGTCCAATTGAAGGTGTTGGTTATTACCCTTAAGCCCTGGCATGGGTCTAGGTTATCTGCGGAACCATCTCAACTCAATGGGAATGGCCTGCCCCATCCGCATTGACAGAAGGCACATTCTGCGGACCTTATCAGTCAAGGAATTCCATCTGGTGGGGTCCAAGAGAAGAGCCTTTTCTGCCATTCCTCCTGCCCCCGAAACATCATGCCCCCCAAGGTGAGATATGCAGCCGCCCTTTTGGGCTTCTAAAAGGGCCTGAAGACCTGGCTCTGCCAAGTGGCCTGGGTCCCCAATGGGGGTGCATCATTGTGGAGTAGTTAATTGACCGATATAAGATCCCACTTTTTCCACTTGTGTGCATCTTGCTCCCTTCCTCCCCATCTTTGTCACTTTTAAATCAATTTTAATGTCACTATTTATTGTTTTAATGCTTTTAATTGGTGTTTTATTGATTGTAAGCCACCTAAAATTGCCTGTAGATGAGATGGGCAGCATATAAGTTTAAAAAGTAAACAAAAATAGTAAAACACTTTATTTTCAGAAAGCCATCAACAAAATCTCCCAAGGGTGTCTTATTATGACGTAGAACTCTAAGCGGTCAAAGTAACTAACCTCACAGAATTATCTCTACTATTTGTGAAATGGGAAGTAGAGGTTGGTTCAGTGAAAAAGCCTCTGAGGAGCATGACATTTTCTTCTGAGAAATCTTTCTTCCCTTAAAGTTGAATCAAAATGTGTTCGCCCATATTCAGAAGGAAGAAAGCAGTTAAAACCATCAAAATGGGTTAAGTGACAAAAAAATTACAAAAAATAAACATTACATTTCTATGCATATTCTATATGATGAAGATACCAGTAGCACAGTGTACTGTCCAAACAACAACTGGGAATAAATATATGATTCTTTCAAAACATAAAAATAAGAATAAGAATCAAATCAGGACCATGGTGCAGCTCAGTTCTATTAATGAACAATAAAACAGAAAAGCCATTTTTGCCAAATATCCTCTAGAAAAGACTACAGAAGCTGAGGAGAGATAATTGCAAAAAAATTTCTGTTTAAGAAGCTGAAATATTTTGGCTCCCTGATAGATTCAGTAGCTTTATAGAAAATGGAAATAAATACTTATAGACCACAAAAAGTTATTTCTTAGATTTCTGTCAATTATTTTTTAGGGAATTCAAAACTGTTCAGTCCAGTGTAAGATAGGAAGCAAAGGAAGCAACACGAGTAAGGCTGTTTCTTTAGCTCTTTAGACATACTCAGACTTTCTTAAACAATCTGCGTTTACACTTTATGCATATAGGACCGTCTCAGGGAAACTGTCTGTTTTGGAAGCATTAAACCCAAATGGCCATTAAATCCATGAAAGACATAATTTACACCATTTTAATTAATTTATATCACTTGTGTAGTTGTACTCTACAAATGGCATAGATTGAAGAAAACAATGTCATTTACATGAATTTTCTGAAGTACATTGAGTACAATGTACATTATTTTGCAATAATGTCTATGGGAAAATGTATGACAGAGAACAGCCCTCTAATCTAAAGAGTTCTCAATCTCAGTTCAGTCCAGTTCTTGGTTTAAGATCAGGAATCGTTGAAAGGATAAGCGAGCGCCTCGAAGCTTCCAGCCTGCAAGCATCAGCACCTTGACAGCAGACTGACCAAGCACGTAAGTCATCTCATTGCAGCTTTCTACAGTATTGTTATATGCAGTATACTGCATTTCTGTTTAAATGATTTCAGTTCATTCCAAACTTGCAGATAAATAATCATATGCCCATTAGCAAATCTGTCCCTACTCTTGACCTTTTCCAGTGAGTTGAAAGTAGCCACAATAGATTTCCACAGAATGGAAATTCATCTCCTAGTCAGGATACTTAGAGGCTGTGTCATCACAAGTGTGGCACAAGAGGACTTCAAAGATGATTTTGCGTGGCCACTTCAGGCTTCTTTAGCCTGTACTGAGACCTCTGGTATTTTGAATGAATAGTATGTTTCCACATACTCAGCATTCAAGAGGCCTCCTAAGGAACTTGGGAAAACCTGAATGGTCTGGGGTGCAGTACTCAAAAAGAAAATGAAGGAATTGGTTTAAGCTTTTCAAGATCTCACAGAAATATTTCAAACTAGATCCAAGAAGAGCATGACTTTTCCATTATAATACCATCTAATGCAGAAAACATAAATTTTCATTTGAAGCATAAATATGAAGTAGACGCAGCATTGTAAGATAATGTTACACATCTTAACAAGAAACAGAATTTTGGATTGCTCTGTGGAAAGAATGGGTACAAATCATTACCAGAAAAAGAGAGAGAGAGAGAAAGAGAGAAAGAAAGGAAAGAAGGAAGGAAGAGAAAGGAAGGAAGGAAGGAAGAAAAAGAAAGGAAGGAAGGAAGAGAAAGGAAGGAAGGAAGGAAGGAGGGGAGGGGAGGAGAGGAGAGAGGAAGGGAAAGGAAGGGAAGTTAGTCATGAACATCCATCTTCCGGTAGCCAAAAGTCATGGCTGGCCTGACAGGAGAAGGAGCCCGTCTAAACATTTACCTCCAGCTGTTTGGAAATCCAGCTGCCCAGCGTCCTGTATCATTATGGAGGAGGGTGGAAGAGAAACGAATGGATTGTTTGCATTTCTTGAATTTCTTGTGCAATTGCAGATGCTGATTTTTTGCTGTATGTGAGCTACAGGACTGTGCAAACGTCTTAGGCCAGCACCTGCTTTGTTTTAGCAAAGGTTTAATGACCATCCATGATTCTTTTCCGGTCTCTGTTTAAGATTCAAACAAAAAAATACAAGAAAGATGCACCCCAAATTTAAACCAACACACTTTTCAGAACAAAATGGCTTCTGCGGGCAAAAGTCCTTATTAAACAGCCAGTACCGAATACTTGCCACTTTAACGTATGGAAGCTATTTTTTCTGCTTTTTCTTCTTTTTGAATACTGCATATACATTTCCTGTATTTTCTGGCTGCATTCTAATCGAGAGACTGAGACATAATTATGTATGGTCATTATAGCACCGCTCAGACAGCAAACCAATGGCGGCCTCAGACTTTTTCACGGTACGGTACGGTACGGTACGTCAAAATAAATTGTCAGAAGGCACAGTCTGAGTTAATGTAATAAAATTCCAAGGAAGAACACACTCGCACTCAGATTATGACCTTTGCATTCAAGAGCAACAACAATGAATTTCTACCTGGCTGAAAGATGCATTTTGCCCTCAAAGCAGAAAGGCAAGGGTGATTTCATCAGACGTTATAGACATAGCCAGGTAATCTCATAACTTTTTTCAGAAAAATTGATGAAGTGGAAAGCCTTCCAAAGTTTAAGAAAATATTATTTTTCATGTATACAAAACCTGTTCACGATCATACGATTTGGAAAAAAACCTGTTTTACAGCAAAACAATCAAGTGATTTATATTTCATGACCAAATTAAAAGTTATTATCACTATTCACTAAGCTTATGAAAATACTACAGATTTAGATAAGAGTAAAAAAAGAAAGAAGAATCAAAATGTACTGAAAAAATGAAACAAGCAAAACAACTATTGCTTTTGAACTTATATTTTAAAAATGGGCAGAAAATGGCAATAATACAAAATAAATATGGCTGAGGAAGGAGACAGAAAACTTAAAAGAATAAAATGTAGCAAGTTGCTTAGCAACAAAGACGGGATAAACAAGTGGTAAGCATGTATGCATGTGGGTGTGTTCATGTGCATGCTTAAATGAGAACCATATCCTCACAAAGGCTTACTGGAAATAGTTTAAGGCCACAAATCACTGAGAATCAATTTACATTTATCAATTGGCATGGAGAGATTAGATGGTAGGTAGGTAGGTAGTCAGACAGACAGACAGACCAACCCAAACCAATACAAGTACAAAGTGTGCTATTGACTCATTTTGCTGTTTTCCTTATTTTTAAAATTATAGGTTCTCCTACAACATATTTTGGCCACACTCTGAAGGGTTTTTTTTAATATTATAATGATTCAGAGTTCAGTGTCTACAAAGATTGGGTGGAAAATAGTGAAAACACAAAAGAAATTGACCAAAAAATGCATAAATCTACCAATGCCTTCTGAGATCAGAATGAATTGTACACAAAACAACCAGCATTGCCAAGTATTGGTGTTGTATGAATTCGACTGTACCTCTAAAGGCAGAGGAAGAATAGTTTCTGGTTTTTCCTTGCTGGTTGAAGCAAGCACCTTAATTTTGTTTTACTTTGTTTTGTTCAACAATACTGAGACTAAAATACAGTTGTAATGCCAAAATCACAAAATTATTGTTGCTATATTTTCCGACTTAAATTATATGCATGTTTGTATGTACCACAGAGATATACATACAGACTATTTGTTTATTATTTTTCAACCATCATGGTCTTCAGAGCACATTAAGAGTAAATACATATTCAAATTGTTCGAATATTCGGTGAGTGATATGGACACTTCTGTGTACATGTAATTCAGTCCTTAAAGCCAGCAATCTGCAGGCACAAGAATATCCTCTCTGCTTATAGCAGATAGCTGCTGAACATTTCACAAAAGTAGCCCTATACCTACTCTAGGAGTTGAACAAGCAGGAGCAGTGAGGTAGGGTGCCTGCAAAATATGCTTAAATTGTATACAAGTTCTATGAATGAAGTTTGCGTATGAAGATCCAGTAACCCTGTTCCTTGCTGGGGAGGAAATAGCTAGTCTAATTGTGCTGCTTTTCCGCATTAAAATCAATTTGCCCAAAGGTGGTAGCTCTTAGGTCAACGGAATTGAGTGACTTAAAGTCTAACAAAGACTTGCCATATGAAGTAACTCATGTAGGGAAGGTCAAGTTATTCTCAGTTATTTCTCACAAGCCAAGATCCGACTGCCCCTAAAATGTGAGCCCTGTATCAAACACGTGGTTGGAACACTTGCCTTATTTTTATGGTCCCAACAGATGAAGAAAGGAATGCTCAGTAATGTAGTGCAAATGGTGAATGGCTGCTGAATAATAAACATCACGTTAAGTTTCCATAATTACAAGATATCATTATCCATAGAAATGGAAGGAACGTAGAGGAAGACACTTTTTCTGTTGCAACATGTTCTTTTGTTGTTCAGTCGCACAGTCGTGTCCGACTCTTTGCGACCCCATGGATTGCATTACGCCAGGCCCCCCTGTCTTGCACTGCCTCCCGGACTCTTCCCAAGCCCACACCCATCACACTGACTATGCTATCTGTCCATCTCATCCTCTGCTGTCCCCTTCTCCTCTTCCCTTCAATCCTTC
>JANHZU010008932.1:16070-28422 GCA_032468055.1 Acrochordus granulatus | reverse complement strand
TTGTATTTTGGCTCCTGTGCCAATTGGACGGTCAACACCAACAAAGTTAGGCAAGAGGGTGGGAAGGTAGGGAAGCAGATGAATCAGCACCTAAAAATGGAGTTCTCAGCACATCAAAGCTTCCTGCCTTCCTTATTCTCTTCTCCAAAGCTTGCATTGAAGCAACAGAGAGAGATGTCACTATTGTTGAAGCTATTAATGATATAATTAGTGTTTTCAAGGTTAAGTAAAATAGATCAAGGCTTTGTTTTAGGTCAAGTATGGGTACATCCCCAAGCCTGACCAACATCCTGGCTGTGTGTCCTTTGCAGATAGTCTGACCATTCTCCTGGATAAGCAGCTGGAGCCTGGGAAATACAACATTGCTATCAAGCTGACCGATGGTCAAGGCCTGTCTCATGTCACCACAGTCAAAGCCAGTGTCTGTAACTGTGACGGGTCGGCCAAAAATTGTGACCGAAAGACATTTCTGCCAGCAACCATACAGACCCCTGCTATTCTGGGCATCCTTGGGGGCATCCTGGCCTTGCTGAGTGAGTACTGTGCACTCTTCCTTCTTGTTACCCCCAGTGAAGCAGGGATGCTCCTTTGGATGGACCACCTGCAAAATGCTTAACTGAGTATGAAAACCTCCAGTGTGGATGTGAGGCCCACCCTAGGAGCAGCTGGGTGCTCCTGCATATTCTGCCCAGTGAAGAAGGGAGAAGACAGGGACTTGGATATCGTTCAAAGCTGGGGGAAGCTGTTCTTGCTGATTCTTGGCTGCTTCTTCTGAGATTTTGGTGCGCATGTTTCTCTGGGGTGGGTAACATGAGAGGTATAGTCTTGTGTCCTTCTGCTTGTGTGGATGGGCATCCTGGATGGTAGTGCTTTGCATGAGATCGATCTGCTTGCAAGCTGTTCAGATGATGGCCATGATTGTGCTCTGTGGTGTCCTGATAGGAAAGGTATTCCCAAAACCAGATCTCTGTTGGCATTGAAGTCCTGAAGTGTGGTGGAAGGTGGGTCTCTGGTAATGCCAGGAGCTGGTGGGAGGTCTGTGCTTCAGCTGGATGAGCATCCTACTGGTGTTGCTGACAGGGCTTCCTTGACCTTGTCTTGCAGTTCTGCTGCTGCTGCTGCTGCTGCTTGTAAGGAGGAGAAGGCAGGTGAAGGAGCCGCTGCTTCCCCCTGAGGATGACACGAGGGACAACGTCTACTACTATGATGAAGAAGGTGGAGGGGAGGAGGACCAGGTGAGCTCTTGGGGCCCCAGGGGCCAGGCTGTTCAATCCCCCCTAGAGCCTGAGCTTGTTTCTCCTCCCCATGGCCCTTCCCTTTGCATGGGCCACTCCTTGCCTGGATGTCTGCAGCAGCTGGGATGGCTGATCATCTTGCATGGTGGACCCACTTGGGTGAACCTCCTGCAAGCTAATATCTCCCACCTGGGCTGGAGTGCAGTTTCCAAGAATGCCAGACATTTGCTTGATTTATTTCAGTCATTCCGTTTGCACATTCCCCAGTGGCTCTGCTTAAAATGACATCCTTAAGCTTAGTTTTAGAAAGGAACCCTTCAGGGTTCGTGCTGTGGCCGAAGGAAGAGTGACCCAAACAAAACCATTTTGTTCTCTGCTCTGAGAAAAAGAAGACAAGGGCTCATGTTCTTCAGGCGGAAGGTTTTCTTCCTGCCTGTCTGCAGAGTCACCCCTGATTTTGATCAGCTCAGAGTTCTGGAGTTTTCTTCCTCTGCCCATGATCCTGAGGGCATCATCTTCTCATCCTAGGATTACGATCTGAGCCAGTTGCATCGAGGCCTGGATACTCGCCCTGAAATCACCCGTAATGATGTTGTTCCAACTCTTATGCCAGCCCCACAGTACCGTCCACGTCCTGCCAATCCTGATGAGATAGGGAATTTCATTGATGAGGTGAGTGGGGCTTGGGGCCCAGTTGGTGGCTAGGGAGATGGACACAGGCACCAGATATTCCTGTTCTTTAGGTCATTTGCCACTACAATGTCTTCGACAACCGATTGTTCTGCCCAAATGGTGTTTTTCTCCCTGCCAATAGCAGATTTTGAACCCTGGAAGCAGCTCTGCTTGGCGTCTGACAGAGAAACACCTGCCACTGGCAGCAGCATTGAATTTCTCTGACCTCAGTCTTTTGCCAGCTAAGCTGGAGACATGAGGCGGCTTCACTTTATTTGCATTCAAGATGAAAACACCAAAGCCTGCTCTGGAAGGAGCAAAAGGTAGTTTGGGTGCTGCCTGGTGCCTAAGCCAGAGAATCTCCTCTGCCTGCAGCTCTGGAAAGTAGTGGGTGGGTTGCTAGAGAAGATATTCCTTCCTTCTTCTGCCAGTCCCATCACTCGCTTGGTGAAATGTCACCTCAGGTGACCCAGCACTTGGTGAAAAGCAAAATGTGAGCAAGAAAGCTAAATCTTGGCTGCTTACTAGTTGTAGATACAGCCTGAATAAAGAGTGTTGTCTCTTGAACTTCTCAAGAGATTTGGATACCTCTTTCGACAGAGCACTGTTACTCAACCTCAGCAGTTTTAAGATGTGTGAACTTCATCTGGCTGGGGAATTCTAGGAATTGAAGTCCACCCATCTTAAAGTTGCTGAAGTTGAGAAAACTGTTCTGGAGAGATGGTAGTATTGTCATCAGCTTCCTCTACTGTTCAACAAATGTATGCTTTGTTCATTTCTTACAGAACCTGAAGGCCGCAGACACAGACCCTACTGCTCCCCCCTATGACTCTTTGCTGGTGTTTGATTATGAAGGCAATGGCTCCGAAGCTACCTCTCTCAGTTCTCTCAATTCCTCCAGTGGAGACCAGGACCAAGATTATGATTACTTAAACAACTGGGGCAACCGTTTCAAGAAGCTGGCTGACATGTATGGAGGGGGCGAAGATGACTAGGTCTGATTTGAATGGTGGGTGGAAGGGGGGAGGGAGGCAGATGGCTAGAAGGGAGAGCTCTTTCCATGAACTAACTCTTGGTGGTTTTTGCAATGTTTCCATAATTTACCAAAGCACACAAAAGTTTCTCTTTGAAACAGATTCTGAAAGGCTCACCTCTGTGGGATAATTATTTTATTGTAAGCTGCCGAGAGTCATTTTTGAGTTCGGCGGCAAATAAATTTAATAAATATATTAATAATCAATATGGGATTGCTGAGGTTGAATCAGAGCAACATGAACTTTGTTTCTCAAGGGGTTTGTTCCCCTCAAACTCTCAAGAGTTCAAAGGCTTCTTCGGGAAGAAGAAAAGTGCCTGGATTCTATGAAGGACAGAAAGAATCTCCAATGCTTGGCCTTGTAATTCAAGAGTTTCACTGAATTTCTCTACTTGTGTTTTTGTTCATCTTTCCTCCTGTTTGCTTTAGAACATGGGGCTTCTTGCTGCAAAATCGTAATGGAGAGAACATGAGGAGGAAAAATATTAAAGAGAAATACTTTTGTGTGGGAGAGGTTAAAACACAGCTAATATTGTGGTCACATAATAGGGTACCAGTTCCAACTAATTGCCTGAGAGTGCCAGGAACATTGAGGGGTGATTGTTTCTGCCCGCACAAATTCAAATCTATAGCCTGGCTATGGTGGCTAATTTTCGGAGCTTTCTCCAAAAAGTGCTGCCAAGCATGTTATTTCCAAAGCCATAAGCAAAGTTCTGCGGATTCTGTACACATGGAATATTTGGTTTCCGCCTCATGGCTTTTACTGTTCCAAGGTATGTTGTGGGGTCATCTGAAAGAGATGGCACAATTTCTGATTTTTATCCCACTGTGGATGAAGATAGTTCTCCTCCTATGAACTCCCTAAATCAACTTGCCCAAGGGACTTCAGGCAATGTCTCTGCTGGTCCTTTGCCTCTCAGATGCCTGGAATCCAGGCTGTGTTGGGGTGAGGCATCCGTAAGTCATGATTTATGGCTCAGATGATGTCTGTCCACAGCCATTAGGGTTGAATTAGCAAACCTGGTTTTAGCACCAGCTGTTACCTCTTGGTGCCTTCTCATTAAATGCTGAACGAATGCGAGTAGTTGCCTTCCCTGGATGGCTGCTCCTCACCAACATTGGCCAACCTCTCCCTGGCTCTTTTAGGTGTTTGACAACCTCTTGTGTCAGATTCCCCAGAGGGGAGGTTCAGTGGTTGCCCCTAGCCTGGCCTGAGTTCTTCTGCTTTGGGCTTTGTCTGGTGACAAGGCCAGACACATTCCTGTACGGAGCCTTACAGAGTATAGCTGTACAAAATGGCACTTGCCAGGTAATCCATTTTAATAAAATTGATTCTTCTGCCAAAGTGCCAGTTGTTTCATGTGATGTGTTTCCCTCCCTAAACCTATCATGCCGTTGAAGGTCATCTTTTGACAAATGGCTTTCTAATTTTAGATCTGTATGTATAGTTTGAGGTTTTGAATACATATCGTGTAAAGGATACAGAAAATTTTTTTACAATTGTTCGAATTATTGTATTGATACTTTTAAAAATAAAAATAAACTTTATTCTTTAAAAATACTTTTCTTGAATCTCTGTGTCACATTCTATTAGACATTCACCTGAGATTGCACCATTTTTCATCCTAAATACCTTTGATAGTTTTTTTATATAATCATTTTATTTTTAGCTTTCAGCAGAGTTTTGGGGTCATTCTATGTCAATGGGACAAATGTGCACAATAACCAGTTAAATTAAGGCACATTGCTTAAATTGTTAAGGGGAATCAAATACATTTCTTATGGCCATGCAATGAGGCTGGTCTTCTGTGGTTGCAAGCAAAGTTTCACAAGCTCTCACCTGCAAACATTTGCAGTAATGTAATGCTGCTGAGCCCTTTGCTTCCCAAGAGAATCATGGGGCAAAACAGTACAATATGCTACTGACTTCGGAAAATACTGACTGACTTTCCAAGGATGTGGGGATAAATCTAGGGTGACTCTGCAGTCTACTCTCCCAGGTTGCTGTCTGCCAAAAGTGCTGTTGCTTCCTTTGAAAAAGCCAGGCTTATTGCGACTCTTAATTGCAACTGGTACACGCAACTGCGTGTACAAAATTCTACAGGCATCACACCAGTCGGTTTAGAGTATTGGGTGGTGTGAGGGTGAATCACCGAACCACAGTTGGAAGGGGCCGTAAAGGCCTCCGAGTTCAAATGCACAGAGCATTTCCACACCTGCCTTTCATCACCTCACAATTCTGATGAGAAACGAATTCAACACGCGAAACTGCGCACGCGCCGGAGGAAATATCGAATTCCCAGAATTCCCCTGACCGCGAGACCTTCTCAAGAGGGCTGCTTCCCTTCGTCCCTCCCTCGTTTCCAAGCCCCTTTAGACCTTCACAAAATGGCGGTCGGCAGATACTTCCGTCCTCCTCCATCGGCCCCGCCTAAGGTGTCGTCGTCACCGTCGCCGTCGCCGTCGCGCAGGTTCACCGGACCGTCCCAAGATGGCGGCGCCCACGGATGCGGCGGCTGAGACCGAGGTGGCGGCGGCGGCGGCGGGGCTGCAACAGGCAGTGGAGGGCCTACAGCTCTTGCTGGGCCGTGGAGCGGGCGCCGGTGAGAGCCGCGGGGAGGGGGAATGGCTGCTTCGTCCGCTTTCCGCGTTGCAGCGATCCCGGTCCGGGGTTGTCGCCCATACCTTGCCCGGAGCCTTGACCGCCGACTGACTCCTTTCTCTCCGCAGGCCCGCTGCCGGTCCCGAGACCCGTCATCCCGCCTCCGGAATCGCTGCGCCTCGGCCTGGCCGCCCTGGAAGAGAGGCTGGCCCGGGACCCCCAGTGGGCCGCCCTAAGCAGGGCGAAGGCAGAGGTGGCCCGGCAGGCCCCGGAGCTAAGCGCCGGCCCCGACTCACCCTGGGCCGCGGCCTCCCAGGCGCTGCTGCTGCTGCTCTGCCTCAAGCGCTGCCTGTCCCGCCTGGCCGCCGCCGTCTGCGCAGCCAGGCCGAGCGAGGCCGGGGGCGCCCCTGCGTTGCACCCCGACGCTCTGAGCGTGGCCCAGGAGGGGGCCGTGCAGATGGCCACGCAACTGGTTGTAGTGCTGGGCCTCCGCCCGTATCTGTTGCCCGGGGTGGCGCCCCCTCCCCGGGGCAAGGCCAGCGTGCTCGCCGCCCGGCCTGAGGCCCCGCGGAGGCTGCTTGCCACCTGCACTGCCCTGATGGAGGTGGCCAAGCACCCAGCACTGGGCAGGCTGATTCTGGCGCGCCACCTGTGTGACTTGCTGGCCGGGCTGTGCCAACTGGGCTTCTGCCCAGAGAGGAGGGCCAGGGCGGGCACTGAGAACCAAGTGAGTGTGGCAAGCAGCTCTTGGGTCCCCCTCTGGTGTGCCCCAGTTCCCTGGCAGAAGCAGCTCAGATGCTGCTTGCAGGACATTTCTGTAAAGCAAAGGGAGTGTGTCCCCATATCTGCCAACAGCTTCTTGGGAGCTCTGGGACTGGACCACCCTTGGGTCCTGGAGGTGAAAATATGCTATGAAGGTGCTGTGGAGCATGGAGGTGTGCCTCCTTTCTGCTGCATAAAGTGGCTGAGCTGCTTGCCAGGGCCAGGGAAGCTTTGGAAAAAGTGCCTTTTCGCATTGCTCAGATGCAATAAATCCCCTGATTTTTTCAGGGCCTGACGGAAGAAGAGCGAAGCTGCAGCAAAGAAGCCTTGCAAGGTCTTTTGGACAGAGTATACCAGCCCCTGGTGGTCCAGGAGCTGCTGCTGCTTCAAGGAGGGCCTAAGCAGGTATGACTGTGTTTCAGACAGAAACTAGATTGGCATCATCTGCATTGGTTCTATTGTTGGGACTTGCTTCAATATTTTTCTTCCTCATCCTCCTGTGCAACTGAAGTATTTTCAGAGAGATTCCAAGTTAGCACCTGCATTGTTTGCATAGCACTGAACCTCAAGCTCAGTGTGGTTAAACTATGACACTGGACACCTGAGGACCATGATACTGATTAATTATCCCAGGAGGAACCAAGCACCAAAGGTCTAGAATTATGTTTCTTAACTTTGGCTATGCTGGCTGGATAATTCTGAAGTCCATATCTCTTAAAGCTTCCTTTATGATTTGCTAAAAGGAAGCTTTTATATCAGTGTTTCTCAACCTTGGCAACTTTAAGAGATATGGACTTCAGAATTCTCTATCTCTGATCTGTCCTTCCAGCTCAGCACTGCCTCTGGTTACTTTAGCTTTGGCTTTGAAGGACCAGGTCTAAAGACCCCATCAGAGATCTAGCTTAGGCCTTTTCCATTCCTAGTGCATCAGAGAGAGGGGAAAGGAAGAGGCATAGCAGCCCCCATACCTAAATTTGGATGGGTTCCAAAATGACAATCTGACTGAGTTCTATCAACCTGCTCTTGATAGCTGCCATCCTGGGATCTGCTGCCAAGTGAATGATAGGCTCAGAGAAGCTTTCAGTCAAGGACCTTGAGTCCATTCTGTTTGGGAAGGAGGAGATGGCTGTCTTGTTGCCCTGTGTCAAAGCACATCAGGGCAACACAGAGGGAGGGATTGGTGGTGATCCAGCATGCGTGTTTCTTTTTCAGCCCTCCCATCCCAGCCAGCAGAACAGTGAGCATTGTATGGCATCAGTTCCAGCCTGGCTTCAGCGTCTTTGTGGGCACCTGTTGTCTGGGAGGCTGTTAAAACCTGGGGGAGTTCAAGCTGTGATCCATGGCATCCTGGAGGGAGCTGGAGGTGAGTGAGGCTAGACAAATCAGCCAGATATCTTTAGAAAGTTGTAATGAAATAGAAAAGTAATGGCTGTCTTTTCCTGTATTGTTTCTAAACTTGGCCTGGTGATTTAGATATAATAGTTCCTGTTTTAATAAATAAATAAGGGTCTGCATGAAACAGGAAAATGGAACAAATTGTTGTGTGCCAGTGCTTTTTGGATCACCTCCAGTTTGCCAGAACCAAACTTGGATTTCTAGATGGGGCAAATCAGGCAACTTGGTGTACATCATCCCTTTTCTCTCCATCTTCCAATCCAGGGCAGCCTATCCAACTGGCCTGCCCATCCCTGATCTTCCCAATCCTCCCCTACTGGCTCCAATCAACTGATGCTTCCACCTTTGTCTCTGCATGGCATATCCCACAAACTAGCTTTTCTAGGCAGAGGATAGTTCATTGCCAGACTTTTGCATCTCCCTATTAAAAAATTTGAAAAATAGCAACAGCAGAAAGGGTGAGCAAGATCCAAAGTAGCCTAGCAAAATGCTAAGTGAATGGATCGCTGCCCTGGCTTGGTCGAAGTAGTCTCCCTGGAGTCTGTGCAGGAAATTGCAGTTCTCTGTGGCCACAAGATGGACTGTTTTCTAACATGAAGCCTCTTCTTTCTAGCTGGGGCTGCGGCAGGCAATGGTGCAGAAGCATCAGCAGCTGACTGGCAGAAGTGCGAGGCCATAGCCAAGATCCTGTCCTCGTGTCCTCAGCAGTCTCTGTCCCTGGAGGATTATTGTCAACAGATATGCCCACAGGTACATCTTATGCCCATTCTCTTTACCCAGTGACTTGCTGGTGCATGAAGTGTTTGAGAACCAAAACTCCCAGAGCAGCTCCTGCTTGAAGGATGCCCTGTGAGGTAGTGTGCCTTTCCCCTACATCCAGTCTCTTACAAAGCAACACTCAATTTCCCTGGAGTTTACTAACTGCTAATGGTCCTCAATGTCTGCAATTTCGGCCTACTAGTGCTCACCCTTGGGGGGTTGTAGGCCTGCTATCCCCTGCCTCCTCCTGATAGATCTGTGATAGATTGCTTGTCGTAAAACATAATTTTAAAAACAGTGGCAGTGAGCATTGTGTGAATTGAGCATTAAACCTTGCATTTCTGTCCTTTTCTCATGAAGGTTCTGCAGCTGTTTCTCATCCAGGATAAGCTGATGGCATATCAGTTCCAGCGAGTGGCAACCACAACTGTCCTCACCATGGTGAGGCAACACCCAGAACAGGCAGAGAAGCATCTGTTGCATCCCCTGCTGGAGCCCCTCCTACACTGCCTTGGGGAATCAGGTAATGGCCTTCCACCTTCTAAATATTTGGCCAGACTGGGGAATCAGTTGATGTCAGCAGGGAATGCAGAGAAGAAATCCACCTGCTCCTTTGCAGCCACTTAGTGTATTCTGTCTTTTTGGAGCTTCTTAAGATTCTTAGGTCTTTGAGTCCTCCAGTGGGACTCCAGTTGATTGAAAATGTGTTCTTCTGGTCAGTTCACCAATGAATTCTGGGCAGCTCACAACAGTTCAGTATTAGCAGTTGAGACAGTGCTGGGCAAGACATACTTCGTAAGCAATGATACACTCCTTTCAGCCAAAGTTTGACTATACTGTTAATTTAGATTTCTATCCTGTCTTTGCTATATATAACTCAAGGCTTTGGTTAGAGACAGCCCAGAATGCCCTACCTAACCCTAACCCCTTATTTTCCCCTATACATAGATTGGACTGAGAGAGAGCCTGTCCCAAAGGCACCCAGCCAGCTCCTAGCCTAAGGGAGGACCAGAGCTCAGGGTTTCAATCTCTGCACCAACCTGACTCTCACAGAAATAACTCAGGCTGGAATTAATGGGCTCTTTTCTTTCATTCACTGCTTGCATTGTGGAATGTAAGTAAGTAAAACAGGCCCGGCACTGGCTGCAACCCTGCTGATGGTTCTTTTCTTTCTTGTGTTCAGAAAGTTCCCTGGAAGACCTGCCAGCTGGAACAGTGCTGGTGAAAGAGGAATTGCTTTCGAGGTGCATGGAAACGGTGCATAAGGTATGGTACCCCCCGCTTGTCTGTATGCAGTGTTGGGAGTGGGACTGGAAGCAAAGGAAGGACTGCATTTAGTTCCAGACTAAAAATTCCTGTTGCAGAGTTGGGCTGTGTCCTCCTCAGCTGTGACTTTGCTTCTCATTGAATTGTGCAAAATGGTCTTCCTCGAAATAGTCTCCAGGTGGAGGCGCCATTCCCACATACCTTTCAGGCTCTGCTCAAAGTAATCTGCTGTCTCATCTGTCCTGGGAAGCTGTTCACTTGCAGGCAGGCTGGTCTAAGATGTTGGATGGACTTTAAAGGATCAACCATGAAGGTGCCAGCAAATAAATAACCGTATTGGGATTTCCTGACAAGAAAAGTGGAATGTGTGTTCTGTTAAAAAATTGCAGATTTTTTGTCTCTTGTCCACTTTCTTCCCACTGCTGCTAAAAAGCTTGGATAGAACATCATCTTGTCCCATCAGGCACTGGAATTCTTCCTTTGTTCCTGCTCTGGATTCTGTCATCCCAGCCAGGATTGCCCATTGCTGTCAAGCATGTTTCTATAACCGAAAGAGCTAGAAACTTGTTCAAAGGAATTTGAGAGCGAGCTCTTCCTCTGGGGATAAGGACACAGCCTGTGACCAGTCCTACTTAGTCTTTGGGTGAGATGCCTCTATTCTTCTCAATCACTTGCTGCCTTCGGCTCCCTCGCAGGTCTGTGTCGTCGGTGATGACCCCTCGCCATGTCTCTTGGGTGCCTTGCAGCCTGTGCTGGGGGCCATCTTCTCCCTCTGGTGTTTTACCAAGCAGAATGTGTCCTTCTTACGGTAAGGCACCTGGCCTGGGCAGGAGACTCTCCAAAGCTCTTTCATCCCTGGCTGGGAGCCAGCAACTGTTTCTCTCCTGGTCCCTGGCAACCGAGATGCCACTATTGGCCTGAAGGCAAGCTCCTTGTCCTAAGGATCTGTGAGCAGTGATGGTCTTTGCCTTTCTACCAGTGGGGGAGGTCCCAACCCCACCTGTGATGGGGGCTTGTGCTCCTCATCTGAAAAGAAGAGCCTAAAGATGGCAACAAAGAGTAAAAGAAGTACAGAGGAAGGGGAGCTGCTGAGGAGCAGCCAAGGGCAATTAGGCCACTGCCCACTGCTTTTCTGAGTTCCCACCAACATGACCCAGGAGGACAGATCTTGTCCTTCCCACATTCTGGGAGAGGCAGCCTTGCTTGGGGGCATTCTAGGTTGTCTCTAACCAAAGCCACCTTCCCCTGGACTGGGGTTAATGCCTCTTCACCCCACTGTTGTTTTTAGTATCCCCTGCCAGGAGATACTGTTGTGGTTCCTGGAGAAGAGTGAGCGGCAGACCTCTCTGGAGGCTCTCGAAGGCCTGGCAGAGCTCCGAAGAATCCCTTGTCTGCCCCACCCACTGTGCCGGTTCCAAGTGGCCAGTGAAGGAGGCGTGATGGCTACCATCAAGGAGGCTGTGAGGTGAGAGGCTGCTAGGCTTCCCCAATGAGAGGAAGCCAGAACTGGGTTGCAGAAGACATTTGTGGGGGAGACTCCTGAACTAGATGAGCTATACTTGTGGGGTGTTGGACTGTCAGGAAGGTCTGCCTCAAGAAGTGGGTGAAGAGCATCTGCAAGTTCAAAGGCAGCTGCAGCCTATCCAAACTATGGGAGGCTTCCCTTTTTGGAGCAGTTTTCTAGAAGGATTCTCAGCTTTATATCTGCAGGCTTTACTCACCTGCTGTACCTTGTCAGCAGTGAGTAAAAAAATCTCCCTTCTAGGAAAGTTTGGCACAATTATTCAGAGAAGGATGGAAGAGAATGCTCCATTCACAGAGTCTCATAAGCTTTCCTGGACCATTCGAAATCTTTCCCCTCTCCCTTTGCAGTGATGAAGACGAGGCTCTTTATCAGAAACTTACTTCAGAGCAGTGGCAGCTGGAACAGCTGGTAGACTTGCTGTCTCATTGCCGGAGTGCCAGCCTTGCTGGAGACTTCTTCCTATGCTGCTTGAAGGTAGGGCTGAGAGCATCTCTGGACATCTCTGTAGCATGTTTGTGCGTGTTGCTTGCACAATAGTTGGATGGATACCACACGGGTAGCAGAGGTCCAGCTGTTGTCCTTCAAGGTAAGCCATGTACCAGTGAATTATAGTTCTTGTCACCTGTAATTTTTTTCTATGGAGCAAAATAATACTCTGCCAGCTGTTTAGTCTCTCTTCTGTGTGCTTCCCCACCCCCGTGGCAGGAGCTGACCCACATAGCCTCTGAGAAGGACCTTTCACCCCCTTCACAAGGGGCCTCCCAGGATCTGGAACATCTTTGCAACCCAGCCCTCTCGCATCAGATGAGGCAGCTGCAGGTGCTTCGGGTGGTGGCCATGCTGACTGAAGGCATCTCGGACTCTTTGCTCACTGATGTCAGACAGGTTTGTCCAGTCCTCCCCCACCCTGTCTTTCAGAGCCAATCCCTCCAGCACCCTGGGGTGGGCTGGCTGCATAACCTGGTGACTTTTGAGAAAGCAGCCTCTCCCGCTGTAAGGGATATGTCAGACACCAGGGGGTGATGGGGAGGGTTGGTTCCCAAGTGGAGGAACCCCAGAATGTCAACCCAAGAGCCACAAAAGTACCACAGGGTCTCCTGTCT